>WAAG01045027.1:0-10412 GCA_013390105.1 Tichodroma muraria
ATTGCTAGCAGCAATATTCCACTGTGTTGACTCATAATAATGAATTGACAAATGTCTGCTTAGTATGTTTTAAGCCAATCGCTCTTCTGGCTGTGATCAGCTGATTTTCAAATTTTTGTGTCTTTATATTCAATAAAGGTCAAACAGTTGAACTGTTTCTGCAATCTTCCTTTCTTCAAATAAAACTATAGATAACTTTGCCTGCTTTCTTTAGAAGCAGCAGATAGCCATTCTAGTGAAGTGGGACTTTATTCCTTTCTCCTGATGATATATCAAGTATGACTTTATTGTTCTCTCCTGGTGATCTACAGAACATTCAGAGGACTTTCAGATTCCCTCTACTTAAGCTGTTATGTATATTCATCACAAAACTTAACATTTAAGGGCTCTGGATGCAATCTCTGAAGACAGTGAAATACCTGCTGCATTCTCATTACTTGCAATTTGGGAACCACAGGTAGGTGGAATAATTTTCCCACAGATCTCTTCTCTGTTCCTTCTAGTCTGTGCTCCATTTTGTAAACACGATATTAAAAGTTTATTTTGAGGGTTAAATGTCTATAAAAGGGTGAGCTGGCATTCTCCATTTCTTGCAGCAATAACTCTAAGAGAAGCAAGCATGACCTTAGTAAGCACAGCCTTTTGGTAAAGGCTCAGCCCCTGAGATCAATGCTTTTCCATTGCCTTGTTCTCCCTTGTACAAACAATGTAGGATAAGGAAGAAGAGGCAAAGAAAAAAAATTTAAAAATACTGTCTGGGAGAGTAATGACACAGTTTGTATCAGTGTTTTTATGAATAAGCCAAAATTGGAGTAGGGGTATGCTACATAAGTGGCAGCATGTGATGAAAAATAGGTCTGATCTTACTTGCAATTGCTATTGATCCAACTGGTAATGGAAGAAAGGAAATTTTCTGTTTTAATAGTGGGCTTTCTCAATCACTGTATTTCTTTCTTCACTTAGTTCTAAATAAAAAACATGCAAGGAACAAGACTCGTTGGATGAGAATCCTGTAATAACCTAATGCAGCAGGAGCTGATTCTTCCAAGACCTCATAATAGAAATTACAAAAGTACCATAGAATTTTCCTAAACTTTACTCTTTCATTATGCAAGAGGGTGGCTGGTATTCATTAACTTCTATGGTTACACATTAAAAGTCTTTTTACTGACTCTATGGCTTGACCCTCTGTGTGGCTGGCTTGTGTCAGAGCTTTGTCTCTTTTTTCTTTTTCTCAGCAAAATGACAGTATATAGAATTTTTGTAGCTAGAGATGAAAGCATCATAGTTGCTGAGATCTCTGGGAGATACAGAGATAACCCGAAAGAATAAATTTACCTTTACATTTATAATCAAAACAAAATTTATACATTCTGATCTGACGAGTTTTGGTATCACACGTCTAAATCCAGGAATGATGACACAATTACAGTACAGAGAAATACCGTCATTCTTAGACTGGTGAATGTATCAATCTGATTTGAATGAACAGCCTTTCATTAAAGCATATTTGTCTATGCCCTTACCTAAACTCAGAATAAGCTTCAAACATTTCTCCATCCTCACTGATAAATCCCTAGTTTTAAAGGTGATTAGTATTATGTGGAAAAATATCTATCTGAAGTGTAAAGTCCAAGCATATGTCTGAGAAGTAAATATAACTGCCCAACCTAAATCTCCTGGCCAACTATGTGCCTTTGCCTCTTTGAACAGGAATTATCCTTGTACTTGGTCAAAATGAGACTACAGGCTCTTGTGTTAATGATCTTTTGTCTTATGCATCCAAAAGGAGAAGTGAATAATCATGAAGGATTCAAACAATATAGAGGTGATAAGTCTGCTAATCAGTCAAGGATCTTGTACTAATTCCTGGTCCCTTGAGCAAAGCCTAAATAAAGTCATTTGGGAGGAATCGCTATGTCAGGATTGCTAGAAATAGCAACCTCCTCCACTCTCTGGAAGTGAGTTATGAAACATGAG
Organism: Tichodroma muraria; assembly: GCA_013390105.1. Classification (NCBI taxonomy): domain Eukaryota; kingdom Metazoa; phylum Chordata; class Aves; order Passeriformes; family Sittidae; genus Tichodroma; species Tichodroma muraria. Next base: position 1,981 of record WAAG01045027.1, read on the forward strand.
CAAACACAACCTCTTCATCTATTTCTGGAAGTAATTTTCATATCTTTGTCCCCAGCAACATCAGTAGTATCAAGACTTTGGCTGATGGATCCTCACAATTGCAGATCTATGCTCCCACCATGTTCCTCAGAGTTTTTAGTTTGCTGACACAGAAGCTTTTGCTTTTTCATGACATGTAAGGAAAGGGGATTCATGCTGTACTTTCTGTCCTAGGACGTTGCCTCTCACTAGCTGTACCGCAGAACTATTTAAGTTCTGATATATTTCAGCCCTTCTATAAAGGTAGGTAAGGTGTAGGATCTGGACCATAATCTTAAAGTGCTGAGGTTCATCTTACATCAAAACCATTTCATGGAACATTTAAAGGCATTTGAACCATAAATGTCTTCTGATAAAGACATGCTATAGTGAATATGGTCAGAGGAAGAGCAAGAGCTGGGCATTTTAGACTGGGAAGTGAGACTGCTGTTTAAGTTTCTAAAGATTGTGGGTTTCTCTTCCAGACCTTCCTTTCCATGTGTTTGGATCTTAAGACTAAGAATTTTATCACATCACTTACTACCAAAGATTGAGAATAAATGAAAAATTATCCTAGTAAACTTAATCACCTGTTTAACACTGGACTAGTTCTTTTCATTTCTGACTTATACTTCAAATTCAATGCAAACTAATATAAACTATACCTAAGTGAACAGGAGTGACCAAATCATGGGATTTTCACAGCAGACATGCAGATTTTGCTTTTATGGAGTGATGACATCATTCTTACTCAGTGCTAGAGCACATGAGGAGATCGATCCACACTTAAAAGGAGACTTACATTTCAGCATATATGCCATCTGGGTAATGCTTGCAGCAACTCCATAATGGCTAACTAACTAGAAACTTCATAGGAATCTATGTATTGAATTTGTGTCTTTATTTTTTCATGGATAGATGCTGTCTGGTGAATTTTAATCTCACTTCCTGAATGCTCCTCATTTCTGAACTCAATGATTATCCTTTAAATCCCTTTAAAATTAGAGACCAAGTCTGTCTTACATTTTTTTTTTTATAAATCTGACTTTAACATTATCTAAAGCAGCAGTAGATTTATTAGTTACAACACAGAGAGAGGACCCACCAAATTGTGACCTGTGGTCTGCCCTGAAATAACTTTCTGTATCTCATCAAGATATAAGAACAACAAAACTTGTTGGAAGTCAAGGTTCTAGGGATTTTTGTGCATGGAATTATCCATGCGCATAATTTTGTGAATTATCACATTAATTTTGTGAATTATCAAGAATCCTGGAATCCTATTTCTAATTCCCTTATTAATCTGCTTTGTAACCATGAACTACTGCCAGTGTTCCTGACTACCTAGCTGCTTCCTTCTCTTTTTAGACCACCTCTCCTTGAGACCAAATTCAGTCTTGACCATTGTCTTCTATGCCATCTGTGCATTTTCTTAAAACACTTATCTTGTACATACCATGTTCCATAATGAAGAGCCCAGTGAAGACTTTTAAAGGCTTTCTTTTTACTGGCAGAGAAGAACAGTGTTTTTAAGGGATTCTACACAGGTCTTTTCTGAGAATGAAGCGAGTATTTCATCTGGAGAGAGGTGTTAATGGACGCAGGATACTCATGCTTGGGGAAAGGAGTAAAATCCAGAGGGAAGGGGTAAGAACACTGTTTTGAATAAGGAAAAAGATCAAAGTAGAAGAAGACAGAAGAAAGCCTCAAGTCTCTCTCTAGGACTTGAGGGTTCTCTTGATGACCATCAATTCCTACAGAAAGAGCTCAGTGAAAGCAGATATACAAAAGACATTTGTTTTCCCTCAGAAATAACTTATTTGATTTAAAGGTCTGAATTAACGTGTCTAATGTTAAAATGTCTTCTTAGATTGCTTCTTCTTTCTTTCTACAGTCGTTTTTAGGTTACCTAAATGTCAAGGAGTTCAGAACACTGATTCTGAAAAATTGCTGTGCCTGAGAGCTCAGGACAGAAATGTCAGGATCTAAAAATTTCTGAGTTTTCCTACCCGTGCCATGAAGTACAACCTCAAATCTGTCCATTAAAGTCAGTTTAAAAGACATAGTACTTTCATGTCACATACTCTCAATCTGGAGATTTGTCTGTGGGTCATGGCAGTGAGAAGATGCTCAGAAATGGAAGTGAAAACTGAGGAAAAGGCGGGAAATAATATACGCTCTGTCAGACATAAATACAAAGCTCTTGTGTACCTCGTTCATGTCTCCACTTCTAATATTGCAAAGTCACTGGAATACCTTGGGTGGCTCCAAACCTTGATCTATTATCTTGCCTCAAATCGTTCACAGCAAAGTTATATGTAATTGCTCACTGGCTAACACTTCTCTTTAGCTTCAATAACTCTTACAATTTGTTGGTGTTTACCTCTCTGATGAAGTGCATAGAAAGACAGCTGTCACTTACCCTCTTACCATTTGTTTGCTATGCAAAGCACACTAAGCTTTTATAGTCTCATCTTATAAAAGAGGCTTTTTAATGGCCTTGTCTCCCCTGCACCTGTTGCAATTCATCGTAATTCAGCTTCATGAAGCCAACAGACCTGTCTCAGAGGTCATGCCAGGGTCTCTTCAGCTCCAGTGACATGTCCTTGGTTCGTTCCTGGGTTTTTCTGTGGGCAGTTTCTGCCTGGTAATGCTTATTGACATGTTATCACCAACAGACCCAATCTTCTCCCTTCTCTTTCACTTCCTCTTCATATCAGAAGAAATTCTATCAGACAGGGCTATGATGCAAGACCACCGTGTAGCACTTCCAACTACAAAATTTCACCCGCTGCAGTTTACACAACGTTCAGGGATACTGATTTTTTCTGCAGGATGAGTTCACACTTCCATTTTGTGTCATTTGCATTTTTCTTCACCTACTTGTACTTTTTTCCATCACTTCATTACTAGCAAGTAAAATAATCGCAGTAATTCATCTTTCAGTCCAGTGTTTTTGTCTTCTACTTAGTCAGCCCTTCATCCATTTTATCCCATTGGTGCTAACCTCTGTCTTCTCTATCTCATCTGGCAACTCCCTATGTCAGAATAACAAATATTTTTAGAAGTAATTTGATTTCTGTGTGTCACATACAGAACACATGCCTGCTAGCAAGTATGCTTACAATTTTAAGTGCAATCAGATGCATAACACCCTGCTAAATGAAAGGAGAATTAGAACTGAAGCAAAACAAACAAATCCTATGCTTAATTTGATAATAACGATTTTATCTGGAGCTGGCAGGAACTGGATCTTCAGCTAGTTTAATGATTTCCATTTACCAAGAAACCTTGCAGTAGAGGAAGCAGCACCTTTTCACAGGCTGGAGCGATTAATGCCACTGAATTTTGCAGAGAAGCTGTTTATGAAGGCAACGGGAGACCGCACAGCAGGGAGCAGCGCTGGAACCCAGGCGAATACAGGGGAATTTCATAGGGAAGGGTGTGAACCTGTGATAGCCATTTGCACGCAAAAGCTCTTGGACTCATCCTCTCACCCCCTGGGGCCCCTGGATCAGGGCTATGCCACACACCCAGGAGGGAAACACGGCTGCAGCGCGGTCTCCTGGGCAGCACGCAGCCTCTCCGAACCGGACAGGCCCCAAGCCAAAGAGGCTTTCTACAAACAGCCATAAAAAGCCCCGCCAGCCTGCCTGCGACCTGCACAATGCACTTCAGCAGCCAGCCGGGCTAAAGCCTCCTGCTTGCTCCGGCTGCGTCTGCGCGCACGGATGCGCACATATCTCACTTGAATTTAAAAACTATTCCTACATTGCCTGTGCCTAGTGCTGGGCATTCGTGCTTTTCTATATCGCCATCTCCTCGGCGCCGGGGCAGGCGCTGGCAGCCCTTTCCCCTCGCCGGCCGCTCGCGGCTCTGTCCCGGCCCGCTCCTTCCCCCGCGTTCCGGGCACGGCGGGAGCCGGGCGGGCGCTGCGAGGCAGCGCGGCTCTCCCCGCCCCCGGCTCCCGGGGCCCTCCTGGCCCTCGGCGGCGGGGACGGGCATGGATTTGGCGGGAGTCTATAAAAAGCCGCCGTGAGACAAGGCCGCCGTCCTGTCAGAGCCGCCGGCAGAGGCTGGGCGCGGCGCCGGCACCGCACCATGATCAACCCCAACTACTACCCCTGGGGCTACGACAGCGACAACGGTGAGCGCGGGGCCGCGCCCGGCCCGCTCCCCCCGGCACCGAACCGGGCGAAGCGGGGGCCCCGCTTCCCGAGGGAGCATGGCGGGGGATACGGGCTCCAGGCGGGCCCGGGGCTCTGCAGGTGGCGAGGCCGAGGCCGCTTGGTTGTCGCCCGTAGGCGCGGAAGAGGCGAAGCTGGTGGAAGGAGAGGTCAATGGCAGGGGGTCTTTGAGTTAAATAAAGTCAGTTTTCCTACTGTTAATGTAAATTAAAGTTTGACATAGCAATAAAATCCGGCTTTAGGCTAGCCCTAATGCAGGGCTGCAGGCCCCTCCTGCCTGGAGAGGTTGGGGTATTGGTGGTCTCTTGTTCCTGCTCTCTCCTCTGCTGCCGGATGAACAGTTCAGCATTGGTCTGGCTTTTTCACATGAACTTCTTGGTAAAACCCACGATGATGATGATGATAATTAAACCCACGTTTCAAATTCTTGGCATGTCCAGGGATCAGTGGCCTTCTCTTGTTCTATATAGCTACGAAGTGCCGCATTTGAATGATTTGGATCCATCATATTTCTAGCCACTGCTGAACTTGGAGTATAAACCTCTGTTTTCTTCCTTGGCATTTTATCAGTCTCCTAGTAGTCAGTCTTAAGGTTGCTGTGAGTTTAAGTTCAGTTGAAGGACTTGAAATATCCAGTATTCCAGTTAGAAATCAAACAGGTTGGTTTTTATACAGTGAAGCTCTTGACAGGGCAGGAATAACAACTAGGCAATTACTTATTAATACACTTAAATGATGTTCTGTACTTAAGCAAAGCCAAGCTTGTGTTAAGTGTAACAGGTATAATTCATATCTCTCTGGAAAAGATTTTCATGATACTTTTCTGTACTTTTTTTTAGGACCGGATCAGTGGCACAAAAATTACCCTTTTGCGAAAGGACGCCATCAGTCTCCGATTGAAATCAATAACAAAGAGGTGCATTATGATAGTTCTCTACTACCATGGTTTGCTAGTTATGATCCCGGTGCAGCTAAGACCATCCTCAATAATGGGAAGACCTGCAGAGTTGTATTTGATGATTCGTTCGATAGATCAGGTCAGTTTCATTTTCATCTCTAACTGTCATTATATATAAGTGACTGTTTCTCAATTTGCATGGAAGAGCCTGCTCTGACTGTTCCAGCTGTCGAAGGGTGCTGTGTACTGCCTGTGTGTGATGTGCAGGTCTCTCTGACTGGGTTCCCTGTGCTGCTGCTGGGAAAGGTCTGGGACTCCTTTTAAAGTTCATCGATAAAATCCTAGGGAATGGAGAGAGCCACAAAGAAACTTGGTACAGGGTGAATTAAGGTGTAAGATAGATTTCTGGGGCTGCAAAAAGTCATTGCAGTTGTGTTGCTTTCCAGGATGAAGGAGGGCCCAGGCTTTACCTGTGAGAACTGAATTCCATTTGACCTATTTGAGATGCCCAGCAGAACATCTTAAGTTACAATATTTAAAAACTTTATCCATGTAATTTGTGATAAATGAAGTAACAAGCCAGATGTTGCCACAATGTCACGGTATTTAATCAGTTAAAACTCTTTTTGGCATTCATGAGGCTTTGTGTTAATGAAGATTATAAGGCTGATAAATTTAATTGTGTCAGGTTTAATGTCCAAAATCTTTTATCCACTTGCAGCTATGAGAGCATGCAGTGTACGGACTTACTTCTTACCTGCATTAAAACTTCTACTTTCTATATAATTAGAGTTGACATCTGTAGTTACTAGGAGAAATTCTACTAATAGATTGTTTCATGTTAAGGATATATGGACATGGATTTGATTTAATTTAATGGATTTTTAAGTAATTACTTGGGTTTCATGAAACTGATGATCAAAATATATGTAAGCTGGACTAGTTAATATACTTTAAAAACTCATAAATTACTATGCAGTCAAGAGTTTTGTAACTTTTCTAGCAAAGTGGGAATTTTCAATGTTCTTTTAGGAAAAATATTATTATTGTCAGATAAAATGATACACAAGTAAAGAAATGTAGCTGTGGCATATGAGATCTCCATGACTATTACCATTTTTTACCATCTGTTGTATTTGTTAGAACAGCATCAAATATACCAATGGTTGCATCTTCTGCATAAAAATAAAAGTGTAATTATTGGTAACTCATATTTTGAATGGGAGGGAGTATGCAGGCACAGCAATCTACAGCATGGATGCAACACTCATCAAAAAGAGCAGAAAGTTTCAGAATGTCCTGAAAATTTTTTCAGGTGAGCTGTTCAATAACCACTGCGTTTTGATCTCAGAAGTAAAAAGCGACTCACTGCAAAGAAAGTAGGTGTATATTTCAACTCTTTGAAGTCAAGAAACATTCAGTGTTTGTTGTTATGTCTCCTTTGTTATACCATTGCCTGCAGAGTCTGTGGGTGGTGTTCTTTCTCTAATATAATGCTAATTGCAGGACGAATTCCACTGTGCATACTCCTACTGAGTAGAAACACATTTTCAGTTTTTCAGTACAGTGGCTTACGTTTTATGTAAAAGAACCACCAGCTGCACAAAACATACATATGCAATAGCAATCATATAGGAATGAAGCTTTTATTCCTTTGGAACAAAGACATTCATTGTCTCTATGTCTGTGTATGTGTCTATCACTCGGTCTATCTGAATTATTTCTGAGTTAACCAGAAAACTAAGGACTTCGTTTATTTTCCTGACTTTTTTCTGTTATAATGGTCATACCCATATCTGTACTTCTGTCTAGATTTTCATTAGTTTGGATAAAATAGATTGCTGAATAAATTGCCAAGGTGAATGATAAAAATTACTTTGGATGTCTCCAAGTTTTACATCCATGTGTATTCAGTCCAAGAACACTTGGAGTATTCACAATTGAGGACAGTTTCTTAAATTCAAGCAATTAGAGTGTCATCCAATGTAATTCAGGTATTATGTTGAAAATGGCCTTATTACGTTTATGTTTGGGGTTATCTTAGTGGAAGGAATTTGAGAACTTATTTCCAGCTATTTATAAAGTCTGATTGACTTTGAGAATCTGCTACAAAATTGAAAGCTTTGCTGACTTTGCTGACAAATAAAGTTGCTGTAGGAACAGTATCATGCCTCTGCTGCCTTTCCATACAAGTTAATGTATCTTGTGGACTGAGTTTTCTGTTTTTACCATACTGATGCAGATGGACCTTATGCACTGCAAAATGATTGCAGGTGGGGGCTGGAGTCCGAAAATTAAAGGAAGAACTGGGAGCTAAAATCAAACCTTCTAGGTAGTTGGGCTCAGTAAAACACACCAGAACTTGGATACTTCGGCAGACTACCACTGCTATGTGGTTTTTTTTGCCTGACTGGCAATTCTTTTCAACCCAATTTTGGTTGAAATTAGGGCTGAAATCTTATTTCCACTATCAGAATCTGTTTATTTCTAAAATTCAAAAAAAATATTAATATCAGAGAAGTGTCCTGAGAGCTTATAACTGGTGAGACTATTGTCATGATGCTCTTTGAGATATATAACTTTCTTACAGTTAATGACTCTTTGGCTTTTGTTGTAATACCTTGGTTAGATGGTTACACCAAGGTGTTTGATTGTTTGAGAAACAGTAAAGATACAAAAGTGTGGTACTGGAACCCAGACAGAGCAGCTGGGGAGAGATAGGCTAAGGCTGCATCACATGGATGCCTGCCTTCATCTTCCCTCTTTGTTGTTTTTGTTGGCACTTCTTATGGACATTCATCAGCCAGATTCCTTCTCCTTTTACTGGCTTTCAGATGGGTGACATTTAAGGGCTTGAAGTACCTCAGTGCAGGCACACATTCTTACAGGGTTACCTTGATGCTGTTTTCAGAATCTTTCCTATCAAAGAAGTGTGTGGCTTTAAAAGTGGATGATGCGAAAAAAAAATAAAAATAAAAAAATTAGAGACAGTTACTTTAAGAACTTGGAGCTTGTTGCTAATCAGCTCTTTTAGCATGACGAGGGCTTGTGGCCAGCATTTCCTCAAATACTCCTCTGTGGGAAATCTCATTTATTTTTGCAAATGAAATTTTGATTATCAACTTCTGGTAAATAAAACATTTATTCACTGGTTGTTATAGAGTGAGGACAAACCCCAGTAACTTTTAAGTAAACCATCCATAGACATTCCAGTTTTGGTTGATTCCTGCAAAACATTACTTAACATTTTGTCTGCTGAAATTACACTCGAGAAAACCATTAGCTGTTACAAGAATTTTATTTTTGTAGTTGTGGTACCACTCAATGGT
>WAAG01045027.1:10434-24691 GCA_013390105.1 Tichodroma muraria
CACTCAATGGTTGTACTGCATAAGGCAAAAGGCAGAAAAGTTAAATTCTTCCTTCAGTGTAACAACACATCTGTCATTTGTCGTGTCTGCATGAAGGTATTGAGAGCTCCTTACTTGGGTACAGGGAATTTAGGATTTGAGCTTCTTTGAATAAGTTAGCTTTGAATTTCCATTGTTAGAATTAAAAGTGTTTGGCTTTTAATTCTAGTCAAGGGACTGCTGAGGCTACAGCTATACAGAAGATTGTCAGTTTTCTGCCCCTGGTGGTGGGGCAGCCAAACGAAGATGATTTGAGAGCTCACTGATGAGCAGGCTGATCCAGGGGCACAAAACTGGTAAAGATGTGTTACAGTGTAGGTGAGGGTGGGTGTCAGGCTGACAGATTTTTGTCTGATACTTCTCTTTTCCAGTCTGTCCCTAAAAGAGTACAAAATTCGAATAGAAACGAAAGTATTCATGCTGCATATCTATTCAGTGCTTGCTTAAAGAAAATTTCAGTGCGAACTGAAATTTGAGTTCCAGAAGCTTTTAGGAAACACATTTCATCCCTGCAGTTAGCCAGATGGTTTCAGTACAGAGATTCTCTTCCGAGCAGAGGCTTTTTTATGTCTTATAAAATGTGACACTGATGTGAAACAGCTCTGCTTTCTGTACTGCACTGTTAGATTCTATTGTGAAGCAGCCTAACAAAGGTAATGTGTCTTTTCAATTGTCATACAGTAGTACGTTACTAATTTAATTTCATTGTGGTTTACCAGTTCATTTTACGGATTTGGCAGGATGCAAGGTCATAAGTCTTGGTGGTACAGTCGTTTCTTCTTACGTTTATAAACACAGCTCATCTCATGAGTCTGTTTTGTTCTCTCTTGGTTTTTCCACCTGGCTTTCATGGTATGCCTTTACAGCAAACAGGGAAGGCATTTGTGTAGGATAACTTTGCCAGTTTTACTTTAGTGAGGGCAAATGACAATTGACACCAGCAGAGATTAACAACCAGACCGGTACAGAAGCTGTTCAGCTTCAGGATGTACATATTTGAGAAGCTTCTTGTCATTTTTCTGTTGTCAAGGGTACCCAGCTGGCTAAGGTAAAGTGACTGGAGCAGCCATCTCCACTCAGCTGCCTGACACCTTCATTTTGCTGTGTCACAGAGTGAGAGACAGGCTTTTCTTGCAACACTTAACCTAGTGATTACTTTGAAAGTGAAAAAAGCCCATTCTTTTATTAGTCAATTTTGTCTCATGCTGCTCAGCTGATGAGAGATCAAATAAAAGGTGAGCTTTTTTCCAGAGCAGATGTCCATGTGTGTGTCCATGTAGCATTGTTCCGTGATAGATCATTCTTCAGTGTGGATGTGTGGGGGGCACAGAATTTGGGCAAGACTGACTGATATTTTTTATGTCTGGGTCATTGAGGGTGATGCACAAACACATTTATAGTCAGTCACTGAGCAATGGGATGAGAGTTTGCAACAACAAGGCACAAATGGAGTGAATACTTTCCTCCCCTGTCTTCCTGAGCTGGTTTGTGTATTCCTGCACCTGTGCCATGGTACTTTAATGACAGCAAGTTTAAGGGAATTACATTTGGTAATTCTGCTGTAATTCGCAGATATTTAAGGTAAACAATTCATGTGTAATAATTGTCAGAAAGATTCCCTGTTACATGTAAATAATATATGCTAACATTGCTGAAAATAATGTCAAGATACCGTATCATCTTTTATAAACTTTTATTTTATATTCCTTTTCTGTAATGGGATTGTGTATTTCTATTTTTGTAGTATTGAAAACAAAAGATCAAGAGGATAAAGATATGTTTAGAATTTAAACTCCAAAGCACATGCTTTAAAAAAAAATCTTACCGTTTTTGAGCTATGCAGACATAGTTTGGGATTTTTAATGTTTTAAATACTGGAGAGCTTAATTCTTGTAATGGTTTTGTTTACTTTTTCCCTTTTTAAAATGAAGGAAAATTTCACTTACTTACATTGCCATTTTCTGCATTTTTATGTTCAATACTACACACTTGTAATTAAAAGAAAGGAAATACCTTTTCGTCCTTCAAGAGATGTTGTTTGCATCATTCTTTCTGCCTAAAGAGCGCTAGGTAAAAGTTACTGTCTATTTATACATGAGTTAAGCTGGAATGTGTTGGCATGAGATGATGCAGAACTTCACCTAATGCCCAATCAAAAATGTCTTGCTGATGGCCCATCAGTGGAAATAACGAGATATTTTTACCTTAAAGAGGATTATTTGGCCTGACAGATCTATTTTAATGGAGAATTGATGGCCTTGTCGGATACTACTCTTACCCTGATTGTGTTCACCACAGTTCTGAATGTCTGTGGGAAGAAGTACAAGGAATTTGTTGAGAATAACAGCTTGCTCAACTCAGTGCTGTATTTCTTGAGATGATAATGGATTTCATCATTTTCGGATTGAAGGATATTTTTCTCTGGCATATAAAGACCTGTTCTTGAGAGCTGCTGAATGTTTTATCGGAATGCTATAACTTCTGTTCTCAAAAAAAGTGAATGAGAATTGGGCATTTTTTAGTATTTGGTGAATGTTTTTTCTGGTTTATTGATCCTTTCAAATAGATTACCTTCATTTACAATATTATTTAAAAATGGTAATATTATTTAGAATAGTAGATGTAATTCATCACAGGCTGAACTATTCTGTAGGAAAATAACTTGCATTCTCAGTGATTGCTTTTCTGGTTTATTTGCTGCTTTCTTTCTCCTCTTCCATAACTGGAGGGAGCAGCCATTAGTGCAGAAGCAGCATCAGTAATTTCACAACTTTTTAAACAAATGAGTCATAGCCTGCAGTAAGATACAGTTTTTTAGTCTTTTGTGGGAATTTGTTTGTCATCTAGCACTTCAGTAGTTGATCTTAATCATGGTTATGTTTGTGTACTTTCCTATCAGCAAATCCTAGATTCAATTCAGGGGGAGATGAACACATCTAAATTTAGGTGTCTTAATGTGGGATTTTAAAAGTTGGTGGGTTATATCTAAACTGCCATTCGAGGCAATGGATTTGGAGTTCAAGGAGAACTCCAGAGAGCAATTCAGGCAACTGTCTGTTGAGTGTCTACTTTAAGGCAAGCAGAATTACTCTAGAGGCTTGACTGTTTTGATTAGGGGTTACTTCAGTTACCCAAACACAGGCATCCCGTGACATGTTTGATAACCTAATCTATTTCCCCTTGCCTCCATATATTGGTTTAGAATGTACAGTTCTTCTGCAGATCCTGGACCACATCTGTCAGCCCTATCCAGATGTCTCTGGACTATTCCAGAAAGTACTAGGTGCACATTTATGCAGCTGAATTAAATTAGTGATCTCTAGTGACTGTAATGGAAACCTAGACACAAAAGTTCTCCTCTTCCTGTAAGTGCATATGGCTGAAGGTGGTCGCCTGACGTGTGGCTAAAATCAGTGCAGATTTTCAGAACACAGGGCATCTGTACAGCAGATACGTAAATACATGTGTAAATATTGTAGATTCGTATGTATTTCATTTAAAGGAATTGGGAGACCCTTGAGTCTGATGCTGTTGCAGATTCTCAATTGCAGTGCTGAGAGGTGGGCCACTTCCAGGAGTCTACAGGCTGCGGCAGCTGCACTTCCACTGGGGCTCGTCTGACGACCACGGCTCCGAGCATGTTGTGAATGGAGTGAGGTATGCAGGAGAGGTAAGACTCGCCGCTTCTTACTTTGAAACTTACTTTGTAAAATAAAATTTGTCAGTTTTGTTCTGGTGAGACAAAATTTGTCATTTTGCTGTTTTTCAGGGAGTTCTTTCTGTTTATTTATCTGTGCCTTTTTATTCTTACTCCCATTAATTCTTATAAACATGAATCAGGATGAAGTCGTTCTCACAGCGGGAGAAAAGAAAAATTCCATATGAAACAAAGGTTTCCATGTTCTCAAACCAGGGTGGTGTGAAACAGCAAGACTGAATTACTCAGAAGCAATCCAAACTTACTAAAACAGTATTCTGAAAATACAGAATTATAATAGAAGTATAAAATTGCAGTGATAGAAGGGGGTGGGAAGAATTAATTACCTTGGTTTTCTTAACATTTGTAAAGTGTTGGAGCACTTTTGTAAAGGATTGTAAAGAAAATGAGAAGTATAGACTAAACATGAATATAGAAGTATAGACTGTGACATGAATGACATTCATATGGATTCTTTGATTGAATTGCTGTAATTTGAATGCCAGATGGAAATTAATCACGTATCAATAGATGATGTCTGAATTGTATGTTCTACCTGCTTACCTAAGCAACTTTTGTTCAGCTTTAAGATGAGATTATAGGAATCTTAATTGAATTATGAGATGAAAAAAGTTATTTTTTTCAATTTCTTATTCAGATACTTAGTTTATTTTAAGCAAATAGTATAATTAATAATGTATGACAGGTATAACTAATATATGAATTTGCTGTCCCTTTTTTTTTCTCTTTTTTGAAAGGCCTCATTATCATTCGTTGTTGCCTCAAACTCAGTTATGTGACGAACTGTAAATTCGGCCTCTGATGGCCTGCTGCTGAATAACGGGGTTTTTTTACATGTTTTTCTTTGTTTCAAGCTACATTTGTTACACTGGAATCCCAAATACAGTAATTACCTTGATGCTAAGAGGAGAACTGATGGGATAGCTGTTTTGGCCATATTTTTGCAAGTAAGTAGAAACATGCAACCCTTCTTTGCATTGATACTATGGAGTTCCTATTCTTAGAGGGTTAAAAAAAAGCAAAACCTTCTGGGTATATTTTCTAGGGATCCTACCACATTGAAGGGTTTGACTTTCAGTAATGTATCCTTTTCAAGTTACAGAGCATGAGTCATACTATCTCAAGTGGTATCCAAAACTATACACACTTGTCCCTGCAGCTATTGTGTCACTATGTGGCTCCTGGAACGGGGACACGTGTCAGAAGTGGCCCTCTGACCAACAGCAGTCAGCTGTCTTTTTTGCTAACTGGGGACAGATTTCAAGGACATGTATCTCTTCTAGGTTTTTCATGAACTTTCTCTCAAATAAAAGTATCTCACAGGCAATACATATTACTCATCCTTTTTTTTTAAGTCCTTTTAGGGACATGCAGCCTTAGCCTGAAATATTAGCTGTTGCTCTCTCTTGTTTAATTTATATTCACTAGAGACAGCACTAGAGATAGAAAGCTGGATGTTTTTATTGAGATCAGCAATTGCAGACAATATATCTGACGGTGAAATCTGTGTTGTGAAATTACCTGTTCTGCTAAAATTTCTGTACTGATGCGATTTCCCCCTTTGTATCATAATATCTGTTGGAGTACAGGCAGACGTAACAGACAGAAGACATAGCTTACCAAGCTGGTGGGGGTGATAGGTTGGGTTAATGCATTATAATTTTATAGTTGATAAATTTTTAAATGCTCCTATAGAAAAGTAGGAGAAAGAAGAAACCTGGTCAAGCAGAACTCCTTGCTTAGCTCACACTATCTTATTTTCAGGTAGGGGAAACTCCCAAACCAGAGATGAAGAGAATTCTTGAAGAAATAAATGCTATCAAAACAAAGGTAATGATGTTGGGCTTTTCATTATAGGAAGATTGCTCAGAGTCTCAGGAAAAAAAATCGCAATGTCTGACTTTCTCGTTTTCAAATTCTGCTCTGCAACATTTCTAGAATATATTTGAGAATAAAACCATGGATAGCTTTTCTTTAACATGAAAAATCCTTTTTTCCATTTACATATGAGCCTTCTTTGACTTTTGTGGGGCTTATGATCTTTGTGAAAATGAGCAATTTCCCCAGTCTTTGCTCACCTGAAAACTAGGCATGGAACCTTATTGCCTCAGTGGGCAGTGCCAGATAAAAGGCATATTTAGAAATTGGTCATTTGGTCTTAATGTCGGCCGCCTAATGGATCTCTGGAAAGGCTACTGACTAGACATTTGTGTCTTAGATAACATTATGTGGTAAATCTCACATTTCATAGGCTGTCTTGCTTGTTATTAGCACAAATACTATAAAAGCAATACCTATCTCACTTTGTTATATGGTGACCTAATGCAATATTCAATAGATAGAAAGAATTTCTGTAAGAAAGGAGGCCAGAAGGAGGAGTATTTCTGCACAGAAATGAATGAAACACATTGGTACTGGACGCCGCTCCACATGAGTTAGTTCAGGTACAAGAAGTATCACCATGGAGTTTCCTGTTTCATCATGTTTCTCTGGGCCCATCTGTGAGTCATTCAGTCCACCTATCTTACTGCACCGTTATGTCTCATGTAGATCTGTGCTTACTTTCCTCAGTGCACACATTTGAAATATCTGAGTCCCTGTTTCTTGAAATAACAGAGCTGCAAACCAATCTTGGCTAGATTTACTGAAGAGTTTACTGTTTGGTTTTGTTGTGGTTTTGCTTTTATTTTAAAGGGGAAAAATGCTCCTTTTCCAAACTTCGATCCTTCAATTCTTTTCCCTAAATCTCATGACTACTGGACATACCATGGATCTGTCACTACTCCACCTTGCGAAGAGTGTGTTACCTGGATTATTCTTAGAGAGCCCATCATAGTCAGTTCAGACCAGGTAAACTTCCCCCTTCATTTTATTTACATGCCATAACCTGAATTTATTCTTTTGACAAGGGAAACAATCATTGGATTTGTGATAAATTACAGGAATAAAAGGAGAGTGAAGAACTAGCCAACATCCAACACCATGGTAGTTCAAGCCCACAGACATCAGAGAGCTTTTTAAATCAGTAAAAACATACCACAGTGTAGATGGTAAGACTTTTCTTTCAAAAACATCATTCATCAGAATACAAATATAATGGGATTGGTGATTCTGTCTGCCCTGTATTGCAGATGGGAGTGCAAGTTGGAAGTGTTGAATTACATGCTTGATACCTGTTTCTGGAAGGCATACTAGCTAAATTTTCACAAACTGGAGCAACATCAGCTAACTATAATTTACTGTTAATGTCAAAAACTTCTTTGGTCACTTACTGTAAAGAAGTATTTCTTGTTAATTTCCCCTCCTAATTTCCCCCCAATCCACTTACAGGAATTTGAATGTCCTCTTTCAGCACATTTCAGCCTATGATTCTACTCTTACCACACAAGTCAGTTTTCTCATCTGAGGTAGTTCCTCTAGTCAGAAGGCTATAATGATACGATACCACAAATTTCAAGGCTCCAGGATACAAAGCACATGAATATTAATCAAGTATTATGTAGACACATTATGTAGATATATTTAGACACATAACTTTTCATTTTAGGTTTTCAAGTGGATAATGTGTTTAGTGTATTCACTGATGTGCATGTTATCACAAAAAGGAAATATTTTTATTTTCTAGTTCTTTGTATTTAAGTGGCTCTTTATCTTTTAAGTAATACAACTCAGGTATGATGAGAACCTTAGCTGGCAATAGATGAAATATGGTAATGTGTTCATATAACTTATAGCTCAATTTTCAGAGGTTATTAAATTGCTCTGCCTTCTGTTTCCTTGCCCATCCAAAAATTAAACTATGGGGGCTGTTTTAAAATGGGTACTTGTGTGAAAAATACAAATGTGGTCTGACTGCTTTCCATAAAATGAATCAGATGTTTATATTACAGTAGATCAGCTACAGATTATATTAGCAAAGGTGTAGTCATTATTGAGCATCTCTGATTTAAAATGCATTTTTAAAGAAATAACTAATCACATTATTGATCCAGATTTATGAAAAGACTTTTTGACTACAGTTGTGTTTTGGTCATGGTCTTTTTCTCAGCTGTTCTTAAATTAGTGAGTTTTAGGAAACATACAGACTGTTCTTTAACTACCCCTCCTATAGAAAAAGATGGAGCATTTAAGTTAAAGATGAAATTATTACATAAAGATGAGACATTGGCTCTTACCCTGAGGTAGCTGCTTTTCAGGCAGAATTGGCAGCGTGTGTGATTTATTGTCTAGAAATACAATAGAAATACTTCCCTCACTCTGGAGTGCCTGCACTCTAAATAATGTATTCATTAGAGGATTGTGTTGCCATTTATTTCTAATCCTAGACAGTGTAGTACCATGGCATGCTCATTAATAGTGATTATTTTAAGTGTGTGTGCATTTGCAGTGGATTTCTTGGATGCTTTTGCAGCCAGATGGTAACTGTGTATTAGCCACAAGGGGAAGTGCAGTCACTGCAAATCAGTGCTCTGCAGGAAAATCAATTCACCAGAAATTCCAGTGAGATATAGTGTGGGTGGCCTAGCTGCTCAGATTACTTTTAATGAAAGAACAGGAATTTAACTGTGGAATAACTCGGTCTAATTGCAGACTGATTTTTTCATTTTTATGTAATCATAGCCTGAATACATGTTGTTTTTTCACTGAGTAGAGCAGATCTTCACAAAATAATAAACTCCAGCACTCTTCTCCAGTAGTAATTTATCAGTATTAGCAAAACTGATGAACAATTTTCATCTCTTCCTGTACAAATTATTCTTCATCTGAAATCTGAAACTTAATTTCAGAATATTAATCCATAGGATGCATATCATGCTGGTTATAAATGTGACCTCATCATCGTTCAGGCAGACTGAGATGACTGGCTTTTCTGAGCTGTTCAGTGAAGAGTCATGGTGAGATGCCCAAGCTAACTCAGTCCATAAACTGGAACGAGTTTAATCACAGTGAAGCCAGGTTTTACAACCTAGACAGAAGTTCTGGTTGTGCTGGCCTTGAAGTCTGTCCTGAAAAGTAGATACATCAGTGTATTGCAGTTCCTGGCACACAAAGGTGATGCGTGCCCTGCATGGGGCTACGTTATCAAGTTTACGTGGGAAATGTGTGCGTGCTTTTCACTGTAAGTCATTCAAACAGGGACAGGTTCAAGTGTCTGAATCACAGCTGATGTGCTTTGGGTCTAGTGTAGTGTGTGGTAGTGACGACAATTATAGGGTATAGGGTATATATATGTATAGGAATATAGGGTATCTGTATACATGTTGCATACTTTGAAAATCAGAAAGCAGTAGAGAAAGAATTTTACACAGTTTTGATGAGTGTGGGCAGAACTCTTCATATGACATCCCTCAAAAAAGGAAACATACCTTGGTATGGCCCAGGAGAGTCAAGCTGCAGACCTTATTTACAAACTGTTTGAAATCTTGAACAAGTCTTTATCCAGATTTAAATTCCAATTCCTGTTATTAATAGTGAACTTCTTGTGTCACTGCAGCAAAATATATCCTCTGGTGCAGACCTACCATGGAAATGAACAATTAGTTTATAATTCAGCTTTAAACCCTTGTAATTCTAAAGGATTCTTAACAGTCATGCACTAAGGCAGGGTTACAGTAGGAGAAGTTTATTATAGCATGCGCTGCAGTTTAGTTTTCACATTTTTTGAGTACTTCCCACAGTTTCTGTGGCTGTACACAGTTCTGTAGACAGTACCTTAATGACACTATTTTTCACAGTCTTGTTCAAATAGGACCCATTTTTCTGTTTTGACTATTCCTAAGAATATCACTGCTAGGAAAAAAAACAAAGTACAGTTCTTGTGGTGATGGGGTGAAGGACATCTTCACGACTTTGAAGGAGACTTTTTTCCACAGCTCGGCCAACCTCCTTAGTTTAATTGTTGGGCTGTGGATTTGATCCCAGAGGATTTCTATCAGGACACTTCAATTTTTGCTCTTCTGCAGATGGCGAAGCTCCGCAGCCTTTCCAAGAATGCCGAGAACGAGCCTGATCACCCCTTGGTTGATAACTGGCGCCCGACTCAGCCGCGGTATTTCAGGATGGTGAGCGCGTCGTTCCTCTAGGACGTGGCTCCTGTTGGGTGGCTCTGAGAGAGGCAACCTCTAGAAGCAAGAGGTGTTTTTGTTTTGTGTCCTTTGCTGCATTTACACAGAACTCCAGCTGTAGGTCTGGAGGCTGAAACTTCAGTTGTGGAATGGGAATTTCACTTTCAGAGGATAACATTTATTTAGGCAAATCCTGCTGTTAAAATGGAAGTAGAGAATCTGTTTGGTTCTTCATAACTGCTTTAACATTAGCTTTTGTTAATAGTTCAAAGGAAGAAAGAAAATGCTACTCATAATTACAAGACAATTTCCTTTTGTGCACATGTCCCTTGATGCTTGTCTGATTGCATGCTAAAGAGGTTTCAGTAAAGAGAAGTAATTGTTTTCACTGTTAAAGACATATTTTTCAGTAGATGTTTTCAGCATTATCCATATCCAGCTCTGAGCTGCACCAGTTAATCCACAAGGCATTCTTGGAAATTGTAAACTCTTCTGGTCTTTAGTACATAATATAGGAAAGAATAGGAAATTGTGTTATAATCATTGATAAAGAGCTAAATTTTTACTTTCTTAAAACAATGGACAGGTGAGACAGAGGTCTGTTCTGAAAATTGTATTCACCGAGTTATATGTAGTTAAAACTATAGGAAGGGGGAAGAGCTATTTCTTTTTGTGTCACAACTGGTTCCCTTTATTAAAAGACTAATTATTGTAGCAGTCAAGGTGAGATACATTTTGTGAAGTTGGTCTTTGTATCCTTCGTATATATTTTATTCATGTATGCAAATGGCTTTTCTGTCTAAAAAGGGTGTTAAAATAAGAGTCCTTAGTCTTTTTAATTTCTTTGAGACAAATTTTCATTTCATGTACAAATGTAATCAATCCTGCTGTCAATGAAATTTGTGCATAAACATCTGAAACCACAGTTGGACTCTTAATCAAAATGCAATTGACCAATGTGTTCTTGTCTCATGTTTTGGCACAAAGAACAATGAAACAGGATTGTAAGCCTCTAACTGAAATAACACTATTTCTGCATTAAAAAATCCAACAATAATAAATGCATTTACTTAAGATTTTTTGTTCTGTAGCTTCTTACTATTTAGAAACATGTAACAGAATTTTAAAGAAAGAACTGTCGATGTCGTCTGTATTATATCTTTATAGAAATTGATGATGCATAGTATCTTTATCAGATGTTTGTTTGAGCTACAAGAGTACTGATTTCACATGACACCTAGATAGCTGCATCCTTGAGACATCCACATCTATTCTTTTAGTGAGATCACCTCTATTCTGACAGTGGCTTTCTTGCAACATCATATGAATCAATTTCACAAGTTGATTGCAGAGTGGAAAAGTTCAGTCTGTATCCAGACTCACTAAACTGAAAGGTAATTTACCATTTTGCTCAGGAAATACAAAGCAGGTGCAGCTCTGGCAGTGACTGGATCTTGGTGGCCATATTCTGGGGCAGGAGGACGTAGCTGAGCTTGTTGGTGGCAGAGCGGTTATGTTCCTTCATTGCAAAAAGAAAAACTGAAGCCAAAATTGATTTTCCAAAATGCTTAGTTTGTTGTGAGTTACAAAGTAAGTTGTTTTATAAGGTGCTTTATTAAATTAAGTTGCATATCCTAGAGTAGGCATTTTTTTTTGTTTTCCTTGCAATTTATGGTATGGCAAATCTGGAACATGTAATCTCAGGGGTTTTTAATGATGTGGTGGTCTCCCAGTCACTTTGCAGAGGAGCTGTCTGGATGCTATAAATGCTGCTGAGGTTAGCCTCATCCTCCAGAGCTATGTTTATTAACTTGGAAACTTAAACATTGAAGTAATCTCTTGAAAGAAAATGTCGTCTGACTCTTCGATGCAGTTGATTTCATTTTATCTGTATTTGTAATTAGTGATAAGTAGACTAAATTCGGCCCAGGAGAGTTGCAGATAGGAGGAAGTGTGTGAAAAAGGGTTTTGGCAGTTGTTTTACAGACCCTGTCCCTATGTTCAGGGACTGCCGGAAGTAACGATGACAGATCTAGAAAACAATGGTACAGCAGGCATTGGGAAAAATGGAAAGAGTAGGAGTAGAAGGAAAATAAAAAGCCAGAGAATGGGGGCGGGGGCACTTCAGGGACCCTGTGAATCACACGGTAAGCTGAACATATGAGGAGATTAGGGAGAGTTTTGAAGGCAGCAGGGAGAAATGTGGGGGTGCTGTGAGTCAGCATTTAGAATGTGCTCGTGTATCGTGCAATTTTCTGCTCTCTCTGGCTGTGTTCATTGTTATTCTGCAGAGGTTACCCCTTGCTTTGCAGCTTTCCCCAAGTACAAGAAAAATTAGTCACTGGTATGACTGAATTCAGATCATGTAGTAGTAACATCCATCATACCTCACTTCTTACCTGCACATTCCCAGTCTGTGGTCCAAGTCTGCACTGCAGGAGCAGGGAGCACTGGCTTCAAAACTGCCTGGTAAAAAGGAAAGACATCCAGTTTTCATCTTGGTGGGGTAGAATACAACAAATTACTACTGTATTTGACTTTCATACCATGTATGCCTGACTACACTTGATGACATCAGTGCTAATTAGGAACAGCCCCTCTGAAACAGAAGTGAGACACACAGCCACACTGCACAGCTCATTGGCAGCCCCTTCTCCAAGTTTTCATCTGCTGCAGAGGTCAGAAATGACATGGCCATGCTGTGTGGTGCTGTGAGTCTTCCTGAGACTTGAAACATTTTAATGGTGCGGCTGTACCCGCATCCGTGTCACTGACAGTCTTGAACATGAGCAAGAAGGTGCTGTGGAATGAAATAGCAGCTGCAGTAGCACCAGAGATACAATTATGCTCTTCAACAATCAACTTTAGATAGGATCTTCCCTTCTAAACTTCATCAAACTGAAAGAAATCCATGGTAAATGTGTGAGGAGTCCACTTCCTTATGTTTCTCATTGGGAACCTTTTCTCTAGCCCAAAGATGCTGATCACAGAAGTTATCTGTGGGTTACCTGTCTGCAGCTGGGCAGGAAACCATCAATCTGCAGTCTCACTTTGTGGAGCTCTCTGAGGCAGGCAAGAGGAGGTAGGTATAGATAATCTAAAATTTTATATAAAATTAGACATAGCTTTTAGTGTTGAAGGAGAATCAAAATTCAGGTGATGGATATTTCTGAAGAATTTAGACTCATCAGATCTTTAGACCAGGACGAAACTTGATTAAATCTGATTTACATCCAAATTTATGCCTATTCTCTGTTTCATTACAATAATATTAGGAAAATGAATAGATCTTAAGACTCTTTCTTAATAATAAATATGACAGTATTTTTCAACCTATGTGCATAGCTGTTAATACCATGAGAAGAATTCTGAATTGTTTTGCTCAAGTTTCCGATTTGGGATCACAAAGGATTATTGGGACAGATGCTCTTGTCCTGTGACCTGCATGTGTGGCAGTGGTGGCAGCTTACTGGAGCTGAACTCCAGTCTCTCAGCTGGACAAAGCCACCCATCCAGAAGGGCACACAGCAAATCCCTAGTCATGGTCATCAGGATGCATCATACCTCTTAACAGAACACGCTGGAGTTTGGCTTGGTTTGGAAAATGTTTCATTTTCCTTTCCTCAAAGCCTTTTTGCTTCTGAACAGACCTATGCCTCAGTGTTTTTACAGTCTGTCTGTCTGTATATATCTATGTGTGTGTGTGTCAGTATATACACAAAACTTATGTGCGGTATAAATACACATTCTGCTGCTGATTTTGGTTAATGCACGATAGTATTTTGACTGAAACTACGCTAATTTCAGATTCAGGAGAAAAAGCATCCTTCTAGAGAAGTTAGCGTGCTTTTAACATCTCTGTCTCTGGTTGGCTGCCTGCCACACTTAGCTGTCTTCCAGAATAAAGCAGCGGAGGAAACGGCTCCCTTTCCCTCCTTTTCCAAGAATAAAAGAACTCCTCAGTTTGGAGCAGGTATGCTTTCTGAGATCACTGGGGGCATTAATCATGTTGTCTTGCTTGAAAATGCTTGCTTAAAAGCCTAAGGGCACACTTGCTGGTCAGAGACTAGAGCTGGCACTTGGATTCCCAGTTTCAGGTAACAGGTCAAGAGAAAGAAGTCTGTGCAGGACCTTGAAAGTCAAAGTGAGTTATGTGTGTTTAATGCGAGAAAAAAAAAAGACAGTCAGGATTCATAGAGGTGGTGACACAATCCAAAGGACAGAACAATAAAATGATGTTAGCAAAGGGTGGAGGGGTTATGTTTGCAGGTGCTGGAAGAAAGGACATAGTAGTAGTGAGGGTATGAGACACTGAGATCTTCAGCTGATTTTGAGATGATTGGAATAACAGACTTTGCACACAATATTTTCTGTACACCAATGCTGTTGCTGAATAGTATTTGGTTCTTTGTTCCATTTAATTTCAGAACTGCCC
>WAAG01045027.1:29831-45318 GCA_013390105.1 Tichodroma muraria
AAAAAGTTATTCAGATTGTGACTAATCCTCAAGCATTTTATCTAGGATGAGGCAGCTAGATTGAATTGGTTATTAGTTACTCATATCTGTTTCTGCAACAGGTGGGCCTACCAGAGGTTTCCAACACTCAGATCCAGGAGGCAATTTTCATGCCTGTTTGCCTCCAGTATTTTTGTTAAGTTTATGCCATCTCTCATTTCTCTGACACAAAATTATTGTATCTCAAAACAGAAAATTCCATCTGTTGAATGGGAAATTTAATCATAAGGTAATGTCAGTGCTATTGCTCTTGTCCATACTCAGAGAGGGAACTGCCATTCAAAAAGTACTGTTGCAAACCTAGAGAAATCCAGACAGGCTGTTTGTTTCTCTCAGAATCCTTTACACTAAAAGTTAGTAGCAACAAAGGAAAAGCAGTTGGTACTGCCATGAGTCCCACACAAATAGCCCATGGGGACCCCTATTGTCCTAGGGCTATGTGGCCAGGCAGGTTCACAGAGTTACTCTCACTGACTTCAGAAAATCTGGATCAAGTCTGAGGGCTATGTACAACCTGCCCGATGATCACAGTTTTCCATGGAGCTGTCTGGAGGAGACAAGCGGACCGGTACAGGACAATGCAAGGCTGTCCAAGGGATGTCACTGCAAAAGCTTAAACGTCACACTTAGCTCCCCAATGCAATACAGATCGCACCCTGTGATAGCCTCCTTTGGTGACTCACTTGTAGCAACAACTCATCAGTTTGTCCCATATTTTCCATTTTCTGCACCCCCAGCCTCTCCGGCTCTTCTCACTTGCACACATCTACCCAGACACATTCCCACAGAGCCAGGCACGAGACTGCTGTGAGCTGGGGAAGCTGGTGGTGAGGAGAAGGTGCCACAACCATTTGTCAGAGTGGGACAGCCTTTTCCCTGGCAGGCAGGAGTGTCTGGCACAGGGGGGCAAGATGCCAGGAGTGGAGACACAGAGACTGTCTGGGATGTCAGCAGTGTTTTGGGTCATCAGGGAAAAAGCCCTACAGTTGCAGGGGTAGTATCTCCTCAATAAATCTGTTTTAAAAAAAGCAAAATACCCAAACAATTAATTACCATGCTATTAAACTAGAGAAATACTCTATAGGAGTCAAACTAAAGGAGCTCAAACTGAAGAAACCAGTAACTAATGAACATCAACTGGGGAAAAGACCCTTCTGCAAACACAAGATGAAGGAAAAATCTGACAACTTAATATTTTATTCTGGGACTTCAGGAAACCTACCTAGTGTCTGACATCTAAAATATCAAAAAACTTAAGAGATTTCAGATAAAACAGCAAAATACAATCAATGAAATTTTTGTCAGAACATCAAAGTTGCTTTTTAATAAATTCCTTGACACTGCAGCATTTTTATGATCCTTTCAGTGGCCTAGTAGCTACACTTGTTTTTTTTTTGCTTCTGGTGCGTATCTGGGAAGAGATGAGGAAAACTACATTCACCACAATACTCACAGGGTTTTGAATATTGTCATCCCAAGTTAAACGTATTAATTGTCCTAAAGCATCTCACTTAATTCAGAAAGGTATTTCACATATATTATATATGTCTGAATGCTCTAATTGAATATCAGAGCATGCACTGCCTCCCAACCCTTCACCTGATCTAGGCTGTGACAGGGGCTATGGTATAATATGCAGAGGTGTTCCAGAAACCTCACAGGGCACTGTCCACTCACTGCTTCCAACAGTCTGTCTAAATACCCAGCTGCAAGACTGTGAGATACACTCATAAAGCACTTACTTTTCAAATAAAAAAGCTTGCTTAAGCACCTTATTGCTTTTCCCAAGTCGCTGCTCCAGAATTTGTTGTCAGGAGACAGAATCTGAGGATTAAGAGTTTTCAAAGATTCGTTAAACAAGCTGTAAAACAAAACACAAAACAAAATAGCTAGCTAAAAAAAAACATTTAGAAGTAGATTCCAGGGAAAAAATGCTGCCGTGCTAAAAGAACAGCATTTCCAAACTGTTTTTAGACACAAGATCAATGCTGGCCAATTAGACCATGCTTGATAGTTTGGAAAATAAAATAGTTTTGTCATCCTTTACAATGAGTATCTTATACACAGACAAATTACCTATACTCTCGTGTCTGCTCTCATGCCAAGCTGCCAGACAAAGTGCTACACTAGAAACAGAACAAGTACCAGATTTCCTTTTTGCCTGGTTTTAAGAAAAGTACATAAAGAACACCAAATAAATCCTTAATTTTTTACTTTTCTTAAAATAAGATTAATGAGAAAATACTTTAGCACATGAAAAATTAGTTTGCAGGCCCTGATAGATACTGGAGAAATTGCTATTACCTTATGGAAAGTTTTCTTCATTAGTATTCTTAGTATAAATTTTATTTCTTAGTATTTTCTCTCTTTTTTTTTTTATGTTGAAAAATGATGGTGAAGTGAGGGAATCATACTATCTTTGGTACAGCATTATTGACCTGTACTGACCATTATTGACAATGACTGAACTTTGGGAAGCTGCAGTTCAGTAATTGTGCCATCTCTCACCTGTTCATGGAGTTGATGATTCAGCCAGCTAAGCCTCCTGCCGGGGCTGGGATGCTTTTTGCACTCCTGACACCCCTAGCACAAAGCAGAGGACAAGCAGCACAGCCTTCAGTGCTTCACTCATGAAGTGCTGAATGAGGGACTTTTTTCTCTCGCACAGGTGGACCTGAGGCCAGCTTGGGCTGCCCCAGAGTGGCAGAAGTTCCCAGCTGCTGTGGCCAGGGGTACCCTTTATCATTCCATCTCAGTCTTGTGTGAATGAAATCTGCTGGCAAGTGCAGCAGGTCATACACGCCTCACCTTTCCTCACCTCTGCCAAAAGAGATGCCTGGTCCTCATCATGTCCCTGGTAGCCCAGGAGTCACAGGCCGGCAGGAAATCCAGCCAAAAAAATTAATTTGCTCCTACAGTGATAAGAGTTGCAAAGCACCAATGGAACTATAAAGGCAGGAATAAGCATGATCCTTTTGCCCTTTCAATTTTGATTGCTGATCCCTGAAAGATATTTTCTCTTTTTTCCCCTCTTTATTTCTCATGTTTCTATTCAGTCCCCTCTTGACATGTCTGTTTTATCTTTCTGTTTCTGTGGTTTCCACCTTCCTGAAAAGAACCTGCAGGCCTTTCAACAGTATTGTTAGATACATAAAGCCATGGTAAATCTCATTACTTCTTATTTTAGTCAAAGCTGGTTCATTTTACCCTCTTTCTGCTGAGAAGTAATTCGGTTCAAGACGTGTGAGGGAGTCTGCCATGCTTTCTGCAGTGACACAAGGCAAAGCTACAGGGACTTAAAAGGAAAATGTAGAAATTAGCTGGTGGCAAAGAGCTCTCTGAAGAAGTATGATTCTGGTTGCCAAATTCCTACCAAGCAGATCACTTGGACTGGTTTGCATTATTGTAATTTCAAACAGTCCCCTGTCCCAGAATAGACTTCCAGAAGCTCTGATGAAGTAGGATTTCAGCTCCTTGTTTCTGAAGCGGACAGCTGTGAACAGGATTGCTCTAAAGGGACTGTGGAACGAAGTGCAGAGGCGAACCTCCACGAGCCTTGCTCTGAACCTCTGCAGAGCAGCAGACCGACGGCCTTGTCTGGTCGGCAAGAATGAAGTCAGTCCTTAACACAAGTGCAAAGAACCGTCTCTGCAAAGGCCTGACTGTTTCTGGCCCGTTTTTTATTAACGTGGCACTCCGACTTCCCAGTCCATGCTCTTCTGTTTTCTTTCTGCTCTGAAGGCACAAATTCAGCACCTCCTTCCATCACTGTAAATGCTCATTTTCTGCCTCACTTTCTGTGACATCAGCGACGACAGACACCCATCCCCTTCTTCTGAAGGGGCCTCACTTCAGAAATGAGACCAGACCTTGAAAAAGAGTCAGGTGTGGTGTGTGAAGGGAGCCCAGCCGGTGTCCCGAGCGTTCCGTGGCGGTGAGTCGGTCGGTGCCCGCCCAGCCCGGCTGCCCCGCTCGCTGCCCCGCTTCCCGCAGCCTGTCCTGCCCTCTAGTGCCGGCCGGTGCCTCCCGTGCCTCCCTCTGCCGCTGAACCACTCCCAGGGGCTCTGCGCCGGGACAAGGCGCTAGAAACGTCGGGAAGCGCCGCAGCAGAGCCCAGGGTGCGCTGCTGTGAACCCCTGAGGGGTGCTATGAACCCTGGCCCGGGAGGACTGTGGAGTCTCCATCCTTGAAGCCATTCAAAAATCTGAGCGGACGTGGTCCTGGACAACCTGCACTGCCTCCTAATGCTTCAGCACGGGGACTGGACTAGATGATCTGAAGAGATAACATCCAACCTAAATGATTCTGTTTTTCCTGGACTTAAACATGCTTAAATTTATCAACATCTATTAAAAATATTTTCTATAATTCCATTTGCTTGAAAAAAATCTATCAGCAGCATTTGTCTGTTTGTAGATGCCTTTGACTTGTGCATGCTTGAGTATTTGTGAGAAACTCCTTTTAGGCTTAGACTTGGTGAAGTATGAGGAAGCTTTTAATGTCTTTTATTGATTTTCTGGTTTCTTTTGATCTTTGTACTAAAGATATAACTGAGATAAAGAATTTTAGTGCAGAAAGTCAACATTGTGCCTTTGGGAACCAGAATTATTTATTTGGGTATTCGGAGGTTTTTGGTTTTTTGTTTTTTAGAGTTTGTTTTGGGTTTTGTTTGTTTGTTTGTTTTGGGGGGTTGGGTTTTTTCTTTTAATTCTGTGTTTAATTAACGAGGTGTTTACACCATTGATGGCTGCAGTATCTTCCTCATGGGCTGCAGCTGAAATCACTGTAGAAGGGTGTAACTTTTCAGCTTCATCTCTCTATGCTGAGGCAGGACCTTCTAGACCTTTAGGTCTATGCTAGCATAGACCTTCCAGCTAGATGTGAGAAATCATACTTTTTTCTTCAGATCACCCCCCCACCCCCCTCCCAGAATAGATGGATACAACCTGTAGACCAGACTGTTTAGATCTTGGTGAATAGATTTTTTTTTTCCCCCTCATATGTCAGAAATTGGGCACATCTGGGGATATGATGACACATTTGATGTATCACCAGTTTTTTGCTGAGACACAATTTCCAGTGCTGTCTCTTGAGCACATCAGTTTGAACTATTTCAAATCTGAATGCAGTAAAATAATCTGTGAAACAATCACTATAAAGCAACACTATAAATCACTAACAATCACTATAAAATTATACATCACTACACCAAAGTCAAGTTTGTAATAAGGAATTTCTGTTTACAGCTAAGAAAAGCATTATTCTCAAAAATATGTCACAAAGTGCTCAGTAAACGTATCTTGCTTTTGTCTGAAAACAAAGTAAATAGGTGCCCATGAGGAGCGAGTAAACACATATGCAAGAAGATTAACCACATAAATAATCTGTATCATTCTTTTTATCAACAGAAAAATTTATATCTAGCTAGTCTTGCTTGCATGTGATCAGTGGCAAAAAATTACCTCATTATCACAGGACACAAGGTCATGTGTTCATTTCAGTGAAAAAGTGTATTATGGTCATTTGTTCCTGCTTTGGTTATTTATGATGACAATGCAGCTAGGGCCATACTGAGCCAGAAGAAACATGTACAATTACATTTGGTAGTTCCTCTGACTTTTCTTGTTACTTTACTATCAAACTTTTATAATAACTTTGTGAGACAAAGTACTCACTCTGTGTTCACTATTACAACAGGATTATGGTGAGACAAAAGCTTATTCATTTCTACAATTTAATTGTACCGAACAAATTTTTTTAACTCCACAGCTTCTTTTTCATAAGGAAAAAATTCATTTTTTGTTCATGTGGAACAACACAAAGACAACATTTAATACAGTGAATGATTGGGATGTTTATTTCAAACTGTGAGTTATCACTCCAGTCTGAAGAACTGGTGTCTGCTGGAAGTTTTAATGCTTTCTCATAAGGACAGACACTGGTTTTCAAGTCTATGCCTGACATCCTTCCACCACTGCTGAACACTCAGTATAGAAGGCCACTAAGGAATCCTGTCTTTGTTGTTTCACCTTAATGAATACTTCTTTTGGGAACATTATTTTCTGCTACCTCAAGTGCTTCTTTCAGATGCTCAGAAAACAACATGCACTGTCCTTGCATTGCTGGTGTGATCTTAACAGCTTCTGACTGCTTCTGAAGCAACAAATTCTGAAAGCCATTTCTAGGCATATTAGGGACAAGAAAATAATCAGGAGTAGTCAGCATGGCTTCACCAAGGGGAAGTCTTTCTTGACCAGCTTGATAAAGTTCTACAATGACTTGAGGGACCTGACAGATGGGGAAAGTGCAGCAGATATTGTCTACCTGGACTTCAGTGGGGCCTTTGGCAATGTCTCACATAAGATCCTTATAGAAAAGCTGTTGATATACAGGCTGGATGAGCAGACATTGAGGAGGACCAAAAACTGGCTGAATGGCCAAGTCCAGAGGATGATCTTGAGAAGCATGACACCCTAATTGGAAGCCAGTAACATACTGGGAGTCAATACTGTGTTCAGTCCTGTTTAACATCTTTATTAATGATCTGGATGATGGGGCAGTGCAGCAACAGCAATTCTGCTGATGACTCAAAACTGGGAGGAGTGACTGAAACACCTGAGGGATGTGCTGCCATCCAGAGGGACCTCGGCAAGCTGGAGAAGTGGGCCAACAGGAATGTCATGAAGTTCAAGAAGGAGAAGTATGAAGTGCTGCATCTGGGGAGGAACAACCCTCTGCCCCAGTGTATGATGGGGGCAATTATAAGTAAAGGGTTAATGACATTTGTATTTTATGCCTTAAACAAGTCCTGGGTGGTGAAATCTCTTGCAGAAAACATCATGGGGGCGTTTGTACAAGCTGTAAATGGAACAAAGTTTCAGATCTAGCCTTGCCGAGGCAGGAAAGAACTGATACTTTTCATCACAACCTTCCACTGCGACCCCCAGAGTAGATCCCCCACAAACACCGAATTGAGACCTGAGAAAGTGCAGTGGTAAAACACACACATTCTCCCAGGCTGATGAGGAACCGTATTCAGGGAATGAAGTAGGTAAGACCCCACCAGCAGGAAGCCCAGGACACAGAAGGACCAATGGGATGCTACTGGATGCACAGTGGTGATTATCTTCTTCTTGCAGTGTCTGTCTCCTACTCCTTTTCTCTCACTCTTTTTGTCTTTCTCTCTTTGTTTCCCTGTACAAATAATTTTACAAAAAAAAGCTGGTATTGTTGAACAACCATTTGGTCTCACTTGTACCTTAATTTGGACAGAGAACTTTAGGATTGAATCATAACAGCCATTCATCTGAAAATACTAAAAATACATGCAGGACAGTGTGTTTCAAAGTTGAAACATATGTTTCCATGTGTTATTCTTCCATGTTGTACATTTATAAACAGATGCCAATTTACAAGACTACTTTGCATTGTCTATCTAAGTTAAACCAATGACATATAATTAAAACCAGGAGCAATAATTTTCGAGTTCTTTTGGGCCCTTTATTAATCCCTGACCAAGATGAACGTAATTTTCAAAAAGATGAAATTTTGTGATTAAACATGGTCCAGAGACTCTAATCACATCTGCCTGAAAATTCATGATTTGTGATAGAATAATTATTGGTCCCAGAAATCAGTATAAAAATACAATGTAAGATCAGCCTTGCTGACGTCCTAGAGAACATGAATCTGTTAGAGAACATCCTTGGAATACACGTGCCTTAATGACTCAGTTAGGGCTCACGTCTCTGAAACCAAAGACAGAATTGGCAGAACTGTCTTAGCTGTATGCTTTCTCTACCCAAAACCAAGATGTAAGGAAATAGGACAGAAAAATCAATGTTCCCACAAAAGAAGAGACAAGGCCATTACCTATCAAGTCCTTCACTTCAGTGGTGAGCAAATTCAGAAAATTTATTCTGCTACAAGGTAGCACATATACCCATGATTACTGACTACAATATTAAAGCAAAATGATGATGATTTGATCCACCCTTTGCGCAGCTCTAAACAGAGATACCAGTTTATTTCATTGTTATAAGAAAGCTTAAGATTCTCTAGCTGGCATAATGGAAGCCACAGGTAACATTTTGCAACTGTCTCTTAGGATTCTTTCAGTATTTTTATGAAGCCTGATTTTCAGTGCAGTTCATGCCTGTTTTACCTACCTGCAGCTACATGTCTCTGTATCCATGAGGGTGTGCACTGCCCTTGCTATCAATGCCACACACAGAGGTGGAATTGCAAAGCCAGCCTGAAGGTTGTGTTACTTACTGTGTGGCACAGACCCACCAGTTCATTTGAAGACATTCCCAGAGCACCTGTTGCATCGTCCTGAAAATCTGCCCCAGTGTCCCTGCCCTACAAAAGGGAGGGTGTTGTTTTACTATGTAAGGCAAAGTCCTGAGCACTTAAAATTTTACTAGAACGTCTGCTACTAAAAAGCAGCCAGAGCCTGGCATTAGGTTATAAGTCCTCTGAGGGCAAGGGCCATGTATTTATTTCATGTGTCTGCAGTACCTAAGTACCTGTTGTTGCTGGGGAATGTCTCATGATTGAACGTGTTGCATGTAGGTGAGTTTATAAGTTGCAAATAATTATCTCTGAAATAATGAAACCCCAAATCAATGTGACACTGCTAGATTAATTAAATGTCCATCAAATCAGTCGTTTTCCTCTCTGTATCAGGCCAAGTGTTCTTCTGAACAGTATACACAGATCTGTCCAGCTATCAGATGAATGATCCATTCCTCTCTCAAACCTAGTGATCATAATACTGAAAAAAGAACCTGAATCCCAGCTGAGATCAAAAACATGCTGCAAAAAAATTGGACCAGTGGGTCAGCACTTATCTTTTATATTCTAAATTAATTTCATACTAAAATGAATATACTCAGGTGGGCAAAATAACAGGATCTCAGCATTTTTTTCCCTGAGGGAACAGTGACTCACTAATGACCCTACTTTCATCTGAGGAACAGATAAATCTGTAGCTGACGCTATGCAATGTAGATAGCTGAGTCAGAAATAAGGATCTGTATTTTGCAGCCAGAAACTGATGAGATCACACCAGCATGTAAGGACAAGTTTCAAAATATCAAATTACTTTAGTACCACAAGTAAGAAATTGAGAAATGCCTTCCAAGGCAGCTCTACATTCAAATGAGCTGGTCAATACTGGTATTTAAACACAGCTGTGCAAAAGCTTGTGTTAACTTTAGCCTAAGACTTTGGTTCGCATCATATTTGTGCTCAAGTGAAATCGTGGTTGTCCATTTAAACAAACAAACAAACAAAAAAGCAGACGTATTTGTATGGCATACTAACGTGAGCAAAAGTACCGATCTTAGCTTGATTGTACGCTATCCATTAATTATCATGAAACGTAAGGAGCTTTATAAATGATCATACAAAACCACATATAATAACTTCTAACTGAAAGGAATGGAAGTATTCCCACTATACTATACAGAGTACTTAAATTTTGAGCACTTATGTAGCACTTATGCACAAGAACTATCTGAACAGAAAAACAATTGTCAGAAGTTGAATTTATCAAAGTGTCAGCAATTGTAGTATCTCTACATGATCTATGGAGAGAGGGAGGGACCTTCAGGATTGACCTAAGATGCTGTGTGTCAAACACTGGGCTTTTGGTAGTGAGGAGAGTTAACTTCATTTGACAGCAATTGGTTGTTGGATTCATATTCTTCCCCATCACTTGCCATTGACTGCAACTCTTTCAATGCAACCATTCTTATCTCAGCTCAGAACCTCTGCTTTTAGTCTCACCAGGAGGGGACGGGGGAAGATAGCAGCTTAAGTGGGGGTTTAATTTTCCAGCTGTGTTTTAAACCAGCACTGCCATGCAGAATAATAATTTATTCCTGAAAATTATTGCTTTACTCAAAACTAGTGTATATGCTATTTCCTTGAGCGTAAAATCCATGTTACAAATAATATTCCAAGTATGGTCTAGAGGTACTAGTTATCTTCCCTCCCCTCCCCCTGCAAAAAACCAGCACATGTATACAGGACATCAAGAATGGTATTAAGCCAAACACAATTCAAAACTGTTTATTTGATTCTTGTCAAAAAAATTATAAATGAGCAATTGCTCATCGCATTTTGGCAGGGTTTTTTTTGTTTGTTTGTTTCTTTGTTTGTTTGTTCATTTTTTTAGTCTAGGACTTTACCATTTAATAATGATAAGCTGGCATTACATCCCCCATATATTGGGATTCAGTGTTCATCCTTATATTTAGCTGTGTATGGTGGCAACACCTTCAATCACATGGCATTACCCAACTATAATAGGTACTTAGGTACTGGGTACACATAAAAAAAATATTCAGTTCTTGCTCTCAAAGGACTTACTACCTGGCCCTGGCTGCTTTTTAGCAGACATTCTAGTAAATTTTTAAGTGCTCAGGACTTTGCCTTAGAGAATAAAATTATGCCTTTCCTGTTGTAGGGATGTGAAGAATAGTTGCTTGTAGTTGATGAAACTGAAGAGTGTAGATAAAACTAGAGGTATACTAGAGGTGGGTAAGCTTAAAAAATATAAATGTTTGCAGCAGCCTTCAACACAAACAGGTGTGAAGAAATATTTTTGGTGATTGTCAGCAAATTTCCAGCCCACTGATATCTCACTTTTAGTGTGAAATATCACGTTTTAAATGAACTTTGCTCTCGTATTTTCAGAAGAAAATACTTATGAAGTGTGTTATTTGAACTGGGTGATCTTAGCTGTCTTCTCAAACCTTTGTGATTTTATGATTCCATGTGCATCTTTCTGAACAAGATCACAGAATCAGAGAATTGCTAGGGTTGGAAGGGACCTCTGGATGTCATCTAGTCCAACTCCCCTGCCAAGACAGGGTCGCCTGGAACGGGTTACACAAAACACATCTCTAGGGGACTTGAATGCCTCCAGACAAAGACTGAACGACCTCCCTGGGCAGCCTCTTCCGGGGCTCTGCACCCTACACGTAAAGGTCAGGGGAGAGTTGCTAGGATCTAACTGATGGAGTGCGTTCCTAGAAGCATTATTCCAGCCAGTGTGGGCACGGGGATTGGGTGGAAGGGCCTGGTGTTTATTCAGTGAAGTTCATGGAACTCTCTCTCTGGAATGGCATTCTGACCCACACAGATGGACAGGACAGCTTTGATCAAGTCCTTTGGTTTGTGAAGTCGTTCATGACAGTTAATTTCTCCTTGTTTTATGTGCTGACCATTTGAGTTTCTGAACAGGCCTTGCAGTTCTTAACGTGGGCACCAGCGAGAGGCAGAACTTGCTATAGACTGAGCTCACAGCAGAGTCACCCAGGAACGGGCGCTGAGCAACCCGCGCTTTACACAGAACGAGATAAAAAAGGGGGACGATCCCGTTTGTGCCGAGGCTGCCATGCTCAGTGCCAGCGCCTCGACGGGAGCCCGGGCGGGACGAGCCCGCGCCGCCGGGCNCCGGGCTCCCCGCGGCGCTCCGCTCTGGCTGGCGCCACATTCCTCCGTGCTCGCGGGCAGGCTTAACGTAGGAGTTGCCGCGAGCCCCGATGCCAGCCCGCCGGGCAGCGCTGCCGACAGTCTGCGAACAGCACCGGCCGCCTGCTGTGACGGTGTAGTTCATCGTACGGAGAAGCGAATGCGGGGATGGGCAGGCTGAGGCGCTGTCAGCTCGTGTCCCGCTCTGTCGGTCCTGGCTACGCGTCCCGGCTTACCCGGTGCGAGCTGTGCCGCTGAACCAGGGGTAAGCCGGCCTCTGCCGAGCCGCAGAGCTCGGCCCGCTCCCACCGGCACAGCCTGGGATTTGGGGAGCAGCCTGGGATTTGGGGAGCAGCCTGGGTGGCCCTGGTCGTACTGGGGTGAGCGTAGGCCATGGCACAGCCAAGCGTGTGGGCCGAGGTGCGGGGCGCGCGGAGATATAATCGGGTTGCGAGCTGCAAGCGGGGAGCAGATTAATGCGGATTTGAACTCCTGCGGAGGGAATTGGAGGGGACGTGTTCAGGCGTTTGCAACGTGTTTGTATCTGGTATAAGCTTTCCTCCCCCGCACATGCACGTTGGATTTAATAGCACAAGTGTAGACCTTTGCCTTCGCTTTTCAGAGGAGCTTCTCATCACTGCAGAGGTGTCGTCACTGATACGGCTCCATGCAGTCACAAGACCCAGTGTAACAGAGACAGACATAAACCGCATTTCTATGCACATCTGAACGATGGTAATAATGCAGGCAGACACAGGCAAATCCACCTGAGATTGTGCCTTCTGAATATGCTGCGGTTTTGTCTTCATTGTTTTTGGGGTCTGCTTGGGTCAGCCCTATTGTGCCGTTTTCCTGTAGCCCTTCAAGATGCCCTCTTCTACTCGGTGTGCCCTGTGCTAGGCACACTGTATCCAAGTAATTAAATTTCCATGATGCAAGCAGAAACAAACCTTATAAACCTTGTCAGAGGCAGAAGAAAGACTCACTGGTGCTAGATTGCAGGGTTTAAAATGAATGTAAAGCCTAAATCAGCAGAAGAGCTTGCAAGGCTTTTCTTCTAGAGGTTGAAGGACCAAAAAGTCATGGACTTGTGGTCCTGAAACTCCTGCTTAAGGTGCAGCAGGGTCAGGCTTCCAGATATGGTAATGCGTGTTCTCTGCTGTGTATCAGTGAGTAAATGAGATACAGTTTTATCTCTCACACATATTTAAGTCCTTTTATCTGAGGAAAGAAAAAGGGAATTATTTCTATTAGATAAGTCATATTTTCTCTAACTTTGGGAATAATTCTCAGTCAACATCCCTTTGCCACAATATAGATTGGTTTAAAATTTATCTGAACTGAGTAAGAGGCCCTAGTAAAGGTCTAAAACTGCAACTTCTCTGCGGTTGCTCCCTGGAAGACCCCAGCAGCAGTGGCAGGTGATTACAGAAGTTTTCTTCATGGGACCACTGTGCAGCCACAGAAGAAACATGCCAGCCTGCTTCCATTTGCCAGGTCTCTCAGGGTGGGCAGGAAGAAAACCATAGAGAGCTCGGCTGCACCTGGCAGTGGCCAAGCCACTATTTTTCACTGTCATCAGAGGTAAACATTAACATTGCCACAGAACTCAAGAGTTGGAGCTTTTTTCTAGAACTATTGCATTTAATGATAATTATTTAGCATGATTTCTTGTATGACTTTTTACCCTGTACAGTGTCTTCCCTACCTCCCTTAAATCTGTGATTTTGTACCTCAGTGAGTTTATTACTACTGTTTCTCCTTTCTTTGTTTATCAAAATAGAAAGTATGCTATGTTAGGATTATGTGATCTGATCTACTCTGTACACCAATAGTTCTTGAAAATGCATCCAAGATAATTAATACGTGTTGAAGTCAAGATGAAGTCTGCGAGTGACCGAATGTGAACATATATATGTTTGTATTGACAGAGGTCATCTGATGCATTATTTTATCTATGTGTTGCTTAGTTTCCAAGTTATGTAGGAGGCCTAGAAAATGGAGCTGCTGTAACTGTGACTAGGTATGTCTTTGCATTCTTTTCACTGTTATTGCATTTTATGGAGAAAATATTTTCTTTTTGTGTCTGCATATTGTTGCATTTTCTTCTGCTAGCATCAATTTGTGTTGAATTCTCTTATAGATTTTGTGTAATAAAACTAGGTTTATATTCCAAGACACTGATGTTTTCTGGAATTTTCTTGAAACTTTTATGCTCAAGTATTGATATTTATTTCCTTGTAAGCTTAAAACTGTGCAAGAAAACAAAAGTTATTAAATAAATAGAGGAAAAGCAGCCAGCAAAATAATACAAGTACAGCAGGACATAGTGAAATAATTAACCTTAAGTTCATGAAACTGAGGTTCAACAAAGGCTTGCAGGCAGCCTGCCTAATAGCAGTTATATAATTGCAATAATTTGTTGCCTTTCTGCAGAGCCCTTCTTACTCCCCTTGTCCCCCCTGGTAAAATATTTAGCACACCTTGTACTGTGCTGCAAGGGCTTGAGCGTTTGAGCTTATTGTTTTGCTGTTTATATCTCCCTTTCTCAAATACCTGGAATTTCTGGTTCCCCAGCAACCCCAGGGGCATCCAAATCCTGCACTCTGCACTATGCAATAATGTCTGTGTGGTCTGGAGTGGGTTTAGGACTGAAAAGTCATGGTATTTTAACCTGAAAAAAAAACCCAAAAAAAACAAGGAGTGAAACCTGCAGACTGTAGTACCTGAATTTCCTAAGAGCGGGTCACAGGGAGCATTTCAGCCATGGTGATTTATGAATTTGGAACCAGTTACCAACTCCGCTTGCTTCCTTTTATCCTGTCTTCCCAGACATTATCCATGCAACACAAGACTGTGATCCCTGATAACTGTAGGAATGAAAACTGACATATGAAACAGACTTACCATAGTCTGAGGTTTTCTGCATCCACTATCTCACCAGTTTTAGAAAATTATTGCCTTCACCTACACAGGGCTTATTCATGTAAAATTGCAACAGTGTTATTATAATGCAGTGGTAGGATAATGCAGGAAGGGCTTGGCTGCTGAATTTTTTTCCCTTTCTGGTAGAAAAGTATGTAGATTAGGGTGGCATCAGTGGGGTAAGGAAAGGAAAATCAGCATGGGAAGGTACTTAGCTGTCTTTTCCTCATACTTAAACCAAGTGTTCCATTTGGCAAGCAGTAACCTTCATGGCAGTAGCTATTAACTACGCTATGTCATCTCTTCGGCATCAAAACTTTTTGTACAGAAATATAGACACGTTTTGTGAAAGCAGGGAAGTTGACACTATTGACACTACACAGTCTTTCACAGACTTTCAGTCTCGTGGTTCTTCCCCTCCCAGATCATCTCAGATTTCAGCCCTGACCTTCAAAAATTGTAAGATGTCCATTTTGGAGCATAATGTTGGAGAAAAGTATATTGTTCCCGGTTAGATGTATAATGATCTCAGTGATTGGATGCTGCTGTTCAGAGACATCCTCTTGAAATCAGATTTTCCAGAGACTGATTATGAGGGAGTTTAAAGCTCCATGCTTTGGATAGGGCCTTACTGAAAAGCTATCAAAAGGGCTCATGATGTGTAAGAGACACAGTTTTGAGTGACGTCCTTAGCCTCACTCTGCTGCAGGTTGATCTGCTAAGGTCATTGATAGAGCAACCTGTAGATAACCCAGCTGCACCTGATGTTGCAAGACCGTGACAGAAGGATGCCTGGAACTTCTGCTAACATTACCCTTCCAGGGCCATACTTTCCATCAGCCTGTGAGAAATCTAATATGCTTCCTGCATCAAGGAGTTTCAGGGACTGTTCCTTGATTTGAGACTGTTCCTATTCTTTGATACAAGAATTAATATTAATGATGAAAGTCTTTTGAGAAAAAAATGAAGATTAACCAGCAGTGTCATATGTTTATAGAATTTTCAGAAAACAGGAGTGCTGGGGGAAATGAATACCCAG
>WAAG01045032.1:825-12133 GCA_013390105.1 Tichodroma muraria
CTTTTTGAGTCATCTTTGATTTGTTTCCCAAAACTACTGCTCTTCTTTTCATAAAGCATCCCAACACCAAGAGAAAAAATAGTAATACAACCTGATCTTTCTCATCTTACTTCCATTCCTATTCACAACTCTTTCCTCCCTCCCATCCTGTTTCTCTTCTACTGTTTTCTCCTCATACCTGCTCTGTCATAGGAGCTCTGTTTCATGTATTGTCACAATCTCCTCAAAGTTCTTTGCCCTTCTTTTAACATCAAGAATTTTCACTTTCTTAGTGCTTTCCCCCCCTCCTACTGCAAGATTTATTGCCTTTCCCATATGAAAAGTACTCTTGACATCCCCTTG
This sequence comes from Tichodroma muraria, assembly GCA_013390105.1. Lineage (NCBI taxonomy): Eukaryota > Metazoa > Chordata > Aves > Passeriformes > Sittidae > Tichodroma > Tichodroma muraria. Next base: position 1,168 of record WAAG01045032.1, read on the forward strand.
CTCCTTCAGCTACTGTTCTATCTTCTTTCTTCCTTTCATCTCCAAGCTCACTGAATAATCTCAGGTCACACATTTCAGTTCCATGGAAGATGCCTTCTTCCCCTTGTATTCATCTTCAGACACACTTAATGTGCAATGTCCTCTAATCAAAATATGAAGGAAAATACTCCATCCTTAGATATGCCCTTCACTTTTGCTGGGGCAGTTCTAGTCTTTTTCTTGAAATTTCACTTATTCTCACCAGCTGTTACTCTGGTGTTCCCTGGTCTTCTTACTCTCTTCAGCACATCTCTCAGAAGCATGTCTTTGCCTTCATGTAACTCTCAGTGGGGATTCCAAATGTGTCTGTCCTTGCTTCCATTCTCACTCATCATTATAACTTACCTCTGTTTAATCTCATCAACAGAGCACAAATTCAATTATCCTCTCAATACAGATGACCTACAAATCTCTTCTCCTGCCCAAGACCTCTCCTTTAAAATCTTAGCTGAGTATCATTGTTGCACCAAAGTCTCATTAGCTGCAATACTGTTAATCCTGTTTGTGAGTTCTTCTCTGCCTCAAACATTAACTCTGTCCCCTCAAATCTCATCATGAGGTAGTACTTCCCCATTTTTTTCTCAGGCAGTGTGATGTCTGTTAGCTCCCACTTCCAGCTGGTTCCTGGTATCACTCTGTGGCATTCACTTATTTATTATTGGTTACACATATTGCAATTTAATTTTGCTAGGAATTAAAAATCTGAGTATTTTTAGAACTAAATTTAAACTTGAACATGCTTAAGAGTTTAATTCCCAGCTGAGCAGCAAGTTATGTAGCATTTCAAAATATGTATGGTCTATTTATTACAAGATATATATTAAAAATATATATTCTCTTTTTCCTCTTTTATACATCCTTTGAGACACTACATCTTATCGACTACCCACTACAATCACTTATCATTATGTCTCAACCCTTTCAATAAAACTTTCTTGAGCAAATGTTTAACATTGTCCAGCTAGATCAGATGTCAATTTACCAGGTAGAGAGCCCTTCCTTTGCAAACCCTTACCTTGCTGCGATCTCTGTCTTCCTCTTCAGATTCTCTCAGCCTACTGCCATCCTACCTGTTTTTGATTCTAATCAGCCCTGAGCACTTGCCCTTTCATCATCTCCTTGTTCAAATTTGAAATGAACATTTCTGTGCTGTCTTCTACACAGCCCCTTACACTTGATAGGAAATCCACAGGTATGTGCAAAGGATATTAATTTTCTCTAAAAGTCATATTAAAGCATTCCTCTCCTAAGCAGTCTTGGGGAAAAAACATTGTAAAGCAGAGCTTCTGCTGTGGTAGGGCTACTGGCATGGACCAACATTGTTTCATTGTTTGTCTATTTATTGTTCTATTTATTGTGTCATCACCTATAATTGACTGAACTTTTTTTGGATCAGAGATCATCTATTCTGTCCTGGTACAGGATGTTACAAAACAGCATAGACAACTACCTCTTACCACTTTAGGAACAGCAATTTTAGCATGTTGTCCTGAAACAAACTGTCAACTTCTACTAATTTTATTCATCTTATGTAGGGAAAACAAAGAGCATGTCTTATAGCAAGTTAATCTGCAACCTCTGTTAAAGGACAATATGTTTAACTGATTTTTCTGTTGTTCTCAGCAAGCCCCCCAAGACAGCAATCCTGAGTGTGCAAACACTGCTGATTAGAGGCTGGTGGTGCATCTCCAGCCTCTGCCTCATGATGCTCTCAGAGGTGAGAAAGACAGGTTTCTACCTATTTATTGTGCAATCAGAGGTGATAATTTAATCAGTAAATCCAATGACTTTCACTTGTAAAATAATAAATAGATATTTAGAGAGAGAAATGTTGCTTGTAGCAATGAAATAGCTGGATATTAGCAGTGACATGGGTTTTTCTCCACAAGGGCAGCCAAGTGTACCAGAGTCACACAGAAATCCTTAGGCTCAGTGCTTCTCATAGCACTCAGCTGTTGGTCTCCTGACATTCAGTTATTGGGGTCTGTTCCAATAACTTGGATGACAAATGGCATTTCTTCAAATGTGTGTACCACTGTGATTTGGCAGTATGCCCAGCAGATTCCACCAAAGATAAGCTGCAGAATAGGAAAGACGGACCTAGACCAGTATTATACTTTCAGATAACAAGAAACATGATTCCTCTGAATCATTCCAAAGGATATCAAATAGCTTTTTTTTTTTTTTTTCATTTAACAGGAAAAAGAAAATAGACTACTGACTTGGGTTCCAAAGGCTATTTTCCACACAGCGACAGATATTTAGGGGATACACACTTCTTTCCTCTGTTCTACAAATCCTCAAACTAGTACCAAAGAAGTACTAGGGCCAAAAATGTGCTACCTCAAGTAAACACCCACAGCATGTATTTTTCAGAACTTGTGATGATTTAACAGTGGTTGATAAGATGGCAGAGCTGTGATGGCACATATTGTTGAGCATCTCTTCTATGAGTAACGAGCTTTTGTTTGTATCAAATTGAAAAATAATTTTAAGAAAAGCATGAGAGAAAAGCTGTATATGTACCCATATGTGAAATTAGATCCAGATATGGATTAGATCTATAGGATAAGTCTGTTTCAGTCATTTGCCACTCAGAACGACCTATTGGCAGGTCTAACATAGTGGACTTCCAGCTCATTGCACACACACACTCTGATAAATTGTCTACAGAGAGAAGAACTACAATGATAATTTGGTATTTCATTGTATTAGTTATTTAAATCAGGCTTCTCAGTCCATCTTTTACATTACCTTCCACCATAGCATATTTATAAATAATTCTGGTTTGTAGAATACATTTGAGATTTTTCTATCCATCCATCCATCCATCCATCCATCCATCCATCCATCCATCCATCTATCTCTCTATCTGTCCATCTATCTATCTATCTATCTCCTAATTAAACACTTGACAAATATGTTACTTAGCTTAACATTAGTTTAACACTAGTTAAAAAACTAGTGTTCATTTTGGTGTTCCTCTGCAAGAATTTCAGTATGAGATATTTGCTGCTTGGGATATCATTCACTTGAGTTCATGCTAAGAAGGACAATAAAATTAAGTAGCAGCTGGTCATTAGAAGCTTATATATTTCATATTCAGTACACTCATGCTTCTTAATCCTAAATAAATTATATTAATCACAATTTAATTATGCGGCTGCCCTATTAAATTAAAATTAGGGGCTAGAGTCAACAATGAAACTAGTCAGAGTTTCACCATCTGCAGATCAGGCTTTGCATGACCTACTGGGGATTTTTAAAATATTTTAATTTAAAAAGTAGTAATCACCTATGGATATTTAAAACACCTCTGACAGTTGGCACTTATCCACGATTAATGGGTAACCAGGGGTCCCCTTCACTTGTCTGTGTAATTCAGTCATCATTTAGTGATAAATTGCAGAAAAAAATGTTTTGTTCGTAGAGTAAAAATAAATGGTGGTAGTTTCTGATATGGAAAAATGCTGAAGACTCACATCTTGATACTGTCCCACACAACAACCTTATGTCTACACTGGAGAGGTGACAATTTGACAGATAGACCACTCAGTGGATAAGGAATTGGCTGTATTGTTGCACTCCAAGTGTTGCAGTCAATGGCTCATAATTCCAAGTGGAGATTGGTGATGAGTGTCATGGCTCAGGGGTGGGCACTGAGACCAGTGACATTCAACATCTTTGCTGGTGATGCAGACAGTGGGGTCCAGTGCACCCTCAGCAAGTTCACTGACAACACCGAGCTGTGGTGCAGTCAGCTTGCGGGAGGGAAGGGATGCCATCCAGAGGGACCTGGACAGGCTTGAGAGGAGAGCCCGTGAATCTCAAGAAGTTCAACAAGACCAAATGCAAGGTCCAGAACCTAAGGCAAGGCAATTCCAGACACAAATACAGGCTGGGCAGAGAATGGATTGAGAGCAGCTCTCAGGACAAGGGCTTGGGGGTGCTGGTTGACAAGGAGCTCAACATGGGCCAGCAATGTGCCCTCACAGCCCAGAAAGCCAACCCTGTCCTGGGCTGCATCAGAAGTGAGGCCAGCAGGGTGGTTCTGCCCCTCTCTGCTCTCAAGACAACCCACCTGGAGTCCAGCTCTGGGGACATGGACCTTTTGGATTGGGTCTAGGGGAGGGTGAGGAAGATTATCAGAGGGCTGGAGCACCTCACTTACAACAGCAGACAGAGCTGCGGTTATTCAGCCTGGCAAAAAAGAAGGCTCGGGAGAGACCTTCCAGTACTTAATGTGGGCTGCAAGAAAGCTGGAGACGGAATTTTGACAAGTGCATGTATTGATAGGACAAGGGGCAGTGGCTTTAAATTGAAGGAAAGTAGGTTTAGATTAGATATAAGGCAGAATTCTTTTAAGATGAGGGTGGTAAGGAAGTAGAACAGATTGTCAAGAAAGGCTGTGGATTGGCACATCCCTGGAAGTGTTCAAGGCCAGGTTGGATGGGACTTTGAGCAACCTTATTTAGTGGAAGTTGTCTCCCTGTGGTGGAGTTTGAACTAGATGATCTTGAAGGTCACTTCCAACCCAAACCATTCTTTGATTCTATGATCTTTCATTAGAAACCTGGGATTTTCAAATGTAGAGGAGTTGACACAAGCTATTTCTAAGCAATGTTCAGATGCTGAATGTTGAAGTGGAAGAAGTGAGTGCATGTTTTCCATATACTGAAGTTCTGATTCTGTCCTCAGACAAAATGCCCATTAATTTTCCTGAAATTTTCCTGAAGTGAAATCTAAAGGACTAGATCATGTCTCTGCATGCAATACCTACCTGATCCTTCATTAGCTATGTGGCGTTTTTTGTGGCCAATATGGGATTTTAGTTTCAGGAAATAGCCAGAGATTCATGTGGAAGTGGCAAGTATCATTCAAGGAATGATATGAGGGAAATGTGTCTTTCTGAGGGGGCAGCTAGAGATGAGACTGCACACCTTGAAGCATATCAGCTGGCAGTAAACACTTCAGATAACTGAAACCAATACACCATGTATTCAAACACTCATTTTGAAAGCGTAAAAATATGTGACATAGGTAGACCTTAGTCATTCCCCTTGTAAATTGCACCTTAAATGTTTCTGTCCCACTTCACAAGGTCAGCTGTCCTTTTATAGCAGTTTTGCACAACTTTGCACAAAGTTTATTCTCACTTCCATTTGGAAGTAGAACTGAAACTTGGAAAAACTAAGCTATGTGTGAAATATTCTGCAGAATTTCAGTAATTCCTGGTATGAAATGAACCTCACAGGTCAGGAAAAGAGTTCTCTTTCCCTTCACTGTACAGCATTATTTTTATTACCATTTCCTGCTGAGTTATACAACCCCTTCTGAAGGCTTAACTGAGCCTTAAGTTAGTTTTAAATCATCTCTACGTCTAATGATGGGATACTGTTCAATTTCTGTATGGAGGGGAATATTCTCACTTCTCACAAACTCTAATTATCATGAAGGAGGAACCAAACATAAATAGGGAGGGAAGTGGTACAGGTGTTATTAGTCCATCTCTCTTTTTCCCTGAATTACCCTGAAGATCTCCCTCAGGCCAGGCACAGTAACTTTAAGACCACCTAGTGACTGGCATAGGGAGGGAGAATACTAGTTAAAAGCAGCTGAAAACCAGAAACTAGCTACTTGGGATCATCTTAATATAAAATACAATGTGTGGGCACAAAGCATTAAATTGTACAGCTGGGGATCAATAATCCTCAGCCTTAGGAGCACAAAATAAATGGAGGCTGTAAGCAGGGCTACAGCATCATTCAGCAAACACTTGGCACACATTTCCATTTGAGAGCCAGGATGTGATACTTGGGGGAGCATTCCAGCTGCACATGACTGCTTTTATGTGTATGGCTTTGGCAGTATAGCTCCAGCAGTCTGCATCCCTCATTCCTCAGTTTGGCTGCTACTGCTTTGGTGGGTTTGTTAAGGAATCTTGTTTACTGCTTCCAAGTGCCAGATGATCTGTCTTCAGTGAATGTCAAAACTCTCTTACTGTCACTTCAGCTTTGTCCCTCGTATATGTGACCACTTGCCTGTGGCTGCTTACACTTACTTGTGCTCTTATGTTTTGAACCAAATAAGTATCTTAAAGTGCATCTAATGTGCATCAAAATATTGTTTTGAGGTCCTTACAGGAGCCCATGTTAGATGGTCAGGTCATTCTGAGGCAATGTTAGCGTTGGTTTCTTGGCAAATTTGCTTGCTAGTTTGCATCTAGCCAACAGGCAGATCAAAAGAAAAAAGGCAACCACATAAATGTACAGATTAATAAGAGATTTGGGGTAACACTATCTGGATGAAAATCACTATATGATTTTCCTGAAAAATATGGCACTACAACTCAAAAAAGACATGAGCTGCTAAGTACATTTTAAAATCTTGCATGATCATGAGACCAAGACATGATATAATTGATATCTCTGGATCATGTGATATAGGGTACTTCCACGACTTTTCATATTTCACTCCAGTTTGATGGACAGCCCCAGGAAATATTTCAGGGAACACAGAAGAGGACTTGTGGTACATGCGGCAAGCATCTTTCAGATTTAAATGTCTGCTGCAAGGTTGCCAAGGTTGAAGATCTCAGTTCTTTCAGTTTTGTGTTAAGTGTTTTTGCAGAGTTTGGTGGGCATGCATTGGAACAGGAGCAGCTTGCAATGGATGTAGACAAAATTTGTTTCACTGTGAGGAGAAATCTGCACTGGAACATACTGCCAGCAAGGTTGTGTCATCCCCATCACTGGAGACCCACAGGAGGAGAGACTAGAGATTCTCTGAGTGCCTCCCAGCCTGAGTCATCATGAGATTCTTTGAGTCTGAATTGCTTCTTTGAGGTAATATTTTAGAAGCAAATCTCTTAGAAGGTTTTGCATAAGGTAACCAGAAGGACTTGGAGGAAAAGCACCACCAAAAAGCAATTAACTGGAACCAAAGAGTAGTTAGAGGTGAGAAAACTCCCCCTTAGTGTGAGGCAGGCACCTCTTCTCCCTTCTTCCTGTTCATGGTTACTCTTGCTTGTCATTTGAATTACTAAGGGCATTTACCTGTAGGCAAGGTAGAGAACGTCCATAACCATTAATATAAAGAGGAAGCTCAAGAAAGAGGTACTTTCTCTTTGTATCAGTGTTCAAACAAAGCAAAAGCATTTAAGAAAGGAAAATATTATGAAAAACCCAATCATTTTTCTATTGTTATTTTATTGTGTAATGATTTACAACAGCTATGATCTATGGAAAGAGGGTGAACACAAATAAAACTTTGATTTAAAATAAGTAATTTGAAAAAAATTTCAGATTTTATTGTTATATGCAAAAGGATGTCCATGAATAATGGTGTTAAGACATGATTATCTTAGCTTCAGCTTCAGTCATCTGATGGAGTAGAAACTCTTGTTTGGCTTTCCAACCCATTTCTCCAGGGCCTGGATCTGTGCTGTAAGGTGCCCAAAGATAAGATTCATTCCCAGACAGGACATTAATTCAGNAGGTCATGTAGGGATAGGATAAGGGGTAATGACTTTAAACTCAAAGAGAGTAGGTTTAACTTATAAGGAAGAAATTCTTTACTGGGAGTTTGGTGAGGCTCTGGAATAGCTTGACCAAAGAAGCTGTAGCTGCCCCAACCTTGAAATTTTCAAGGCCAGGTTAGATGTGGCTTTGAGAAACCTGATCTAGTGAAAGCTGTCCCTGCCTAAGGCAGGAGGAGCTGGAATGAGATGTTCTTGAAGGTCCCTTCCAACCTAAAACATTCTACGATTCTTTGATTCCATGGTTCTATGATTCTATGATTCTATGATGCTATGATTCTATGAATTTACTTTAAAATAGGGATGTTTGAATGTCCATAAGCTTTATGAAAATGAGGAGATGTGACCAGAGTCTAGTTGAAAGCCTTCTATAATGCACCCATAAACACATTTTGAATATCCAGTAACACAAATGATTAAGAGCTGGCTTTCTTGGTGTGACAATCCTATGGACCAAAGCATTTTTGGCTACAGTGGGTACTTCCTCTCGTGGAGTCTGGTCATCTATTGTCTCTCTGATCTTGTGACCTGTGAATGTATTTTACATGAGTGCTTTAAGTTACTTCTTCTTGTGAAGGATTTTCCACTTGCCTCTGTGCAAAGGACTACTGCTTTCCTGCTTCTTGGTGTAAATTCATCTTCTGAGGTATAACTCATATGTACCATCTTCTGTAGTCACAGAGAAAAGTGGAATTTAATTTTCCTAGACCAGTTTTTTCAGACATTCCCTCAGGGACACATCTGCTGAGCAGTGCCAAACATGTTCTGTGTCTAATACCTAAAGTGGAGATTTCCAGTCCATGGTCTGTGAGCACGCATAGACTTTAGGATGAAGAAGGAAGGCTTTCTCAATATTCCTTCTGCTTTAAACTATCAACCCCCCAGTTCTGCAAACAAATAAAGATAGAAGTTGCAGGACTATTTATGGATCTAGAGTTCAATATCTAACATACACTAGAAAGAATTGGAACATATGGAGAAATTAGTATCTGCAGAAAGAAATCCGTGAACACAAAAATTGTTTGAAGTCTTTGAACTTTATGTGTGAAATACTGTTCTCTCCACTAACTGAAATGGGAACCTGAGAAGACCTAGCTGTTAGAATCAAACAAGGAATTCCTAAAAGTAAAATAGGTTTTCTACTCTAAACGTAAATATGTTCCCATCACTAACAAAGCATCATTATTTTGCTTCCAGAAAGAGCGATCAGCTTATTAGTGAAGCCAGTTATGCAAAAGACGTGCTTGCCTGAGACTGATGCACAGTAACTGTGCATAATGGAGCTGAGGAAGTTGCCATATGGGGAGAAATCATTGGAAACCTGGTACTGGGTGTGAAGTTGTGCTGTCATATCATAACTGAGATGAATTACTTTTGGGAGAGAGAGTCTTGCAAGTAAAGGGTCAGAATTAATGATGCGAATAGCAGAACTCCTGGCAGGCGTTTAGTTCCTATTTAGAGAATTTGCTTTACTAAACCAGAGTTAAGCTAGTGCAAAATCTTACATAGCTGCTGATTTTAATTAATTAAGGCATAGGTTTTTATGGTTATTAATAAAGTCATGTGTATATATGCTCCATCTGTACTTAATACTAAAATTGTTTTAAAGTGATAGGTTGTGACTATATAGCACACTTGCTGCTAAAATTGTCAATTTCAAATTCAAACTGAAACAAAATACTTCACTTCTAGTATTTATTATACTTTAATGACAATATATTTCTAGAACAATACAAGGCTAAAAAATAGTGTTGATTTAGGCTTGGTGCTGTTCATAGCCCTTGAACAATTTTTATAATTTTTTCTAACAGGAACAACTCATTAAAAGTGCATAAATGTTGAGGTTTACAACCTTTTTCCCAAGCAGAATTTCCTGGACAAATTGCATTTAATTACTTGAAATTGCTGGTCTCTAAATTTATTAAGTTATATATTCACATGTGGGAGTTAAGTATGTGACCTTTCATGTAATTGTCTTCAGTGCTAAGCATTACCAATGTGAGACATCCCAACAAAGTCCAGGAATTGTATTTAGATCCAAATGTGTTGAAGAAAATAAAAATAATCTGAAAACAAGCATCCTCTACATTGAGACCCTTGATGAAATCCTGCTTCCAAAGAAGCTTACATAAAATATAGATAAACTAAACTTCCAGAGATCATACTGAGGTCAGGATTTCACCCTAGAATGACTCTTGGCCAAAGAACACATTTTCCAGAAATATCTTCAGCCATAGAAATTTATTCGTATTTTCAAACAAAGGGCCTAACAGATTTCTTTTTCTCTCTCCTTCTTTTTCACTGTATCTCCATCTCTCTTTTTTCTTTTTGAATGGCTCCAAATATACATGAGTGAACATTTCCTACTGATGCCCCAGAAGAATGCTTTGGATAGCAAATCAGAGAACAGAAATAACTGTATTTACACTAAACTGGCTAGAGAACACGTATCTCTTGCAATACTAGCCCCACCCCAATCCCCAAAAAACCAACACCCCCCTCCACATCCCCAAAGTGTTTGATTTTCTTGTTAGGAAAATCAGCAGGTTGACTAAAAAGAGTATTTTCTAAACAGAAATAATTTTGAGAAAGTGCATTGAAGTGCATTTGTTGTAAATCTGGAGACCTGGATAAAACTGAATCCTTACAGATTTCTGGAGTTCAGAAGTTAAATGAACCTCTATTAACATCTACCTCCTGGGAAAAAAATGATCAGATTGAAGCTACAGTTATTTGAAACTTTTTCAGCAAAACGTAGAATCAGATTGAACTCAAGTATCTGCTCATGTTTTCATACTTACCCAATACTTCAGTTATGCTCCCCACAGTTTACAAAATTTTTAGTTAATTTGGATAAAGTTTTGAGCAAACCTGGGGTTAATTATGACTTCATGTAGAAACCATGATAAACACTATGGTTCTGTAGAATTTTGATTCAAAAGCAGGCAAGACTTGTGAGTTTTGGCTAAGCATCACTGAGTTTCAGTTGTGTGCTAACCCAAAACTGGAAACAAAAATTGCCTCTGGTAATATTTTAAAAAAGTCTAGGGCATTGAAACTGCACATAACTGAGTTTAATACACTGCTATTTGCAGCTTGGCAAGCTGTCTCATGACTTTCTATGAACACCTGGTGACAAGTTTTCATGACAACAAATGAAGAGCAACTGTGTTACAGTTTGGGTGATTTTTCCCCTTGTGTCTTGAATATTGTGGGAAGTTCCTGTTAGTATCCAGACTTGTCACACACCAGCACAACATGTGTGTTTGCCTCTTTGTGCTCGACATACATACCTTTAGAAAAAAGGTTTCCCAAGTTAAGGAGGAAAAAACTTCTTTCCCTGCTCTATGACATCTGCTAATTCTGTATGAGAGGGAGAGGGAGAGGGAG
>WAAG01045033.1:4339-42483 GCA_013390105.1 Tichodroma muraria
ACTCTGTTTTTCCTTTGAGCGATTCCAATTTTTTACTGATACATTTGTGAAGAGAAGCTGCCAGCAGGCTTGTGCTTTCTCACTTGTTTTTCTGCTATTCTGTTATTCAAGAAATGACATTTTCCTCTCTATAGGAAACAGGAATTAGAGCCTATAGAAACTCAGGAGTGAGCAGGTATCAGGGATAGGTAGGAACTTTAGAGAGTAAGATTTTAAAGAGGAAACATTAAGCAACATTACCGCCATGGTAAAGTAGGGTCTTCCTAGAGCACATTGTACAGGATTGCATCCAGATAGCTTTGGAGTATTTCCAGTGAGGGACATTCCACAACCTCTCTGGGAAATCTGTTCCAGTGCTCAGACGTGATCCTCACACCTAAACGTTAAATCATCAATACTAATACAAGCCTCTATTAAAGACTGATCATACCCCTCAGATATACAGAAATATTATCTGTCCCAAGAAACAATTATAATTTTAAAAAAACCAAACAAGCTCCTCTGGAATGTCAACAGGGACTGGGAGCAGGAGCAGTGGATAAGAGGAACGCAAGACAGGAGAATGCAAGTTGGCTTAATAATGAGCCCAAAGGCTTTAGAGGAGAAAATCATATTTGAACCAGCTGGAAAATGCCTTTTCAAATGCAGATTTGAATTAATGCCAAGCCAGTACTGGAATGATTACAGTGGTCTTTAACACTCACGGCTTACTCACTTGTCAACTGCTTTCCAAATTTATCATGGATACACCCCAGCAACACAGCATTCAGTCTGTCTCTGGCACCAAATCTGATGATGTCAGAGGGAATTCAAAGCATCCTTTTTTAAGCATATTTTTCTAAAGATATAATTTCCTCCCTTTCTTATGTTAATCAGACATCAACCCAGCAGCACCCTGAGTCTTGCTAGAAAGGGCGCCCAGCACTGGGTTGAGTTTGGCAGCGCATTTCTGACCCAGGAGTTTAAGAGCTGGAACTCCCAGGTTCCTGGTATTTTTGCTCCCTGACAGCCTGCAGTGCAAATCATGAAGGATCCAGGAGAGAACCAGCAGGAAACTAGACCCCAATCAAATCTAACCATCCGTTAAATAAGGCTTTCATTTAGACAAATGGAAAACAATTGCATCAAGAGCTTCTGTGGAGCTGCATTTAGGTCTCCTCTGTAGGACAGAAGTCTAGAAATGTAATTTTATTTTGAAATAAATTATGGGATTTATCACATATACATAAGAAGCTAAAAAATACCCTATCAATTTTCTCTAAGACCCTGGCCAAAAAAAAGTCATATGACACAGCAGACTGAGAACTCTCCTGCCTTTGCTTCCCAAAAGTAACAGATTCTAAAGTTCAGATGAGTTCGTGAGAGAAGTAATAGATACCATGCTGGGAGAAGATTTTGTCAAAGTTACTGATAAAGCAAATGAAGAATATGCATATTTCTGGATATACAAAGAATAATGAAACAATTTACATCGCATTTCCATAGAAGTTCTTGCAGAGAATTCCCAGGGATCTCCCTTGCAGAGGGTTTAGGTACTGTGAGACTCTGGTCAATGCAGTAAATATACAAATATATAATTATTCATAGAACTAGTAAAGAGCCTAGGGGTTAATTAAAAAAGATTATTTGACAGGTAGGAAATGGAGCAAATCAACATTAATCTGAGGAGAAGGAAGCAGAAACCAAAATATGTTTTTTGAAACAGTAAATAATACAACAGCAGAAGCAGCAGCATTTTTAATTACCTAAGTCGAACTCTCCCCCTACCAACTTTCAAATTTCTACCTACTACAGAAATTTCTACCAACTTTTTTCTTCAGATTTTTCTTTGGACGCCAACATTTTGAAAGTATCTACTTTTTCTTCAACCCATATCCCTTTCCTTCAGCTCTTGAAGTTTCGTAAGAAACACCCCTCTGAACCCAAATCATAGAAGTAGATGAATGAAAAGGAACTATTTTAACCTGGAAAAGGACCGAACGGAACATTGCCATCATTGTCCGCATACTTTATTTGACACCACAAAGTATTTACTTTGCTGTATGCTCAGTTGATCAACATTCATCGTCCAAAAAAAAATCATTTTTCAGCTATCATCAAACAGAAGAAACCCCAAAACACGAACGTCTGATTAATTTCACAATCTCTAAAGCAAGAGCAGGATTGCAGTGATTTAAAGCCACATGGGCAGAAAATGTTAAAGATGCCCATCTTTGCAAAATCAACCTTGATCAGATTTAGGACTGTGTCATGTTTGGTGTGCGCCATTCACTTTTACCCTTTTGAAACTCATGAAAACTTTAAAACACTTTTCAAGTGAGATCTTTTGTTCTACTGAACATGCTCAGAATTATTGGGAACCCAGGAAAATCAATCCACAGGTTTCAAGGAAATAGGTTTAGTACCAAAGCAAATTCTGCCAGGGCAGAATGGATGAAATTTAATCCTTAGATAACAGGAGCTCAGAATCCCATACAAGCTTGGAATCTGATCTTCTGTCCTGGCTATGGGGACTTAATTAATATATCAGAAAAGCCTAGAGATATTTAACTTACCCCCTACCCATACTAGATTATAACAGCTGTCATCTCAATGGCTCTTCAGTCTCTCTTGGCAGCATTGATCTGATCTCTAGTATTGATCTGGTCTCTGACAATTATAACTGTAGCTTAAGCAACGGAGGCTCAAATGATTTAATGAAGGAAAGAGTCTGGAAATTTGTCGTTTCCTAGAGCATATATGACATGGAAGTGGAGCTGGCAGCTATAAGATGATCCATAGAGGATACAAATTTTTTGGAGGGGCAGATTAAGGAGTCAGTGCTCAAACATGCATTTGAATTTTTTAACCTGGTATCTTAAAATGGCATCCACCCTTAAAGAACTGAATTGACACCCCCTACTTTACCTGTCCCTGTGCACAAAAAAACTGGATTTAGGCCTAGTAATATGTAATCTTAATCCTGTCCCTTGTAACTGCTAACATCAGTTTGGAAATTATCATTGTCAAATTCTACTATATCAGATCTGGTAAAATCAGAAGTACTACATTTTATGTAATTTAAGTATATATTCAGTTTTTATAATGCTCAATCAATAGGTATTAAAAAAAAAATCTTACTTAAGATTAATACTGCCGTATAAAGCAGAAAAATAAATAAATAACAGGGGTTGTTCAGCTCAGACTAAGAAGGACACAAAAAGGAAAAAAAAGAAGACTGTTTCAAAAACCATACTGTGGAAACCATAAAAGCAGCTGCTCACACCATTATGTGTTTAAGTAAAAATGATGAAATGATATTAGCAACCTTCAGTGTGTCATAAATGCCTGCAGGAATTTAAAACTCTCCTTCCTCTGTAAATGCAGTCACAACGAAAATAAAAATGTTACTTGTCCAGGGGCAAACTGCATCATTACCAAAACTCTGTGTACTGAAAAAGAGGCAAAAAATAAGAAGCCACCACTCATCAGTTCTCAAAGTTTCTTCAAAAGACCTTTAAGGATTGCTCCAGTACTGCTTCTACAAAGCAAGATTTTGTAGGAAGAAACCCAGCAAGTTCTTTTCCACCACAGCCTCATCACCCAGTATTTAATGCTCTCTTTTATAACTTCTAAGCCATAACACAGCAGCAAAACTTCACATTCATTCAAGCTTTCACAAGAACCTGTCAACCATCACTTCAGAAAAACTAAGGAGATAATGCTTTTCAATTCAAACAGCTATTCCTTGAGGTGACTCTATTACATGGAACAGTATCTTTGAAAAGCAACATTTAAGTCTGAACTGTAAAATCAAGTGACTAAAGGACTGAAGTTTGCACTATTGATACTGAATTGCATCACTCCCAACAACTGTAAAAGTACCAATGAAAATAACATTCAAGGTCTATACTTGAACACCTTCTTGAGCATTATTTTGTTGATTCCAGCAAAATGAGATCAAATTGAGTCATCTGATACTCTGGGAGCAACCAAAGATAAGAAACAGCAAAGTAGAGGATGCTCCGTTTGATACCTGTTGGCAAACATTTTAATTTTAAACCAGGCTGTTGATGTTGCTTTGGTCTTTTCCCCACATCCTCAAAAGAACATAGCAATAGAACATCTGAGTTTTAATACACAACACTGAGTGGAGAGAATTTTCTGGGACAAGCTGTGCAGAACAAAGGTCATGCACTGCCCACTCACACCATGTTGAACAATTCAACACCTCCAGAAACCCTACCCAGAGAGAGTTCTTTTAAGACTGCATGAACAGCACTAGTGCTGAAATCGCTACTTTCATGGCAACTGAGTGTTTCATAGCTCCACCAGGAAGTAAAACCTTTAGTAGTTTAACCCACACACCAAAAAGTAAACCTCTTATGAATATCTACAAGTAACATCCTAAAAATCAAACGCAATGACTATCCCACAGGGATAAGCATGCTGAAAATTACCCATATTCATTTTCAATAAGAAAATAATTGTTGGGCCACTTCGCATTTAGACTACTCACCAGTGTTTTCATTTTAAAAAGCATTCTACCTCCGAAGGAATTGCTAGTTATCACACAAGAAGAAAATTTTATGCCAAATGCACGGGGGAGCACGGAGCTCCTCGGCAGGCACAACATCACCCCCCCTGAGCTGCCGATCGCAGCCAACTCCTGCCAAACGTTTGCAGCGCCTCGCCACTGGGCGCAAAGCCGCGCTACTGCTTCTGAGACACAGCGAAGCAGCCTCAGGGGGGCCGAGGAGCCGCGAGAGCGAGCGGCGGCCGTGACTTACGTTGTTCATGTACTCGGAGAGCAGGTCCTGCAGGGCCTGGCGCACGGCGTTGCACTCGGCCACGATGCGCTCGCGCCGGTCGTCGCGCGTGCACGAGGAGTCGGCCATGAGCGCCGCCCCGCTGATGATGCTCTCCAGGCGCTCCTCCAGGGACGGCCGGAACCGAGCCTCGCTGAACGTCATCGGGTCCAGGATGATCTTGTTCTGGGAGGAGAAGGGAAACGGGGAAAAGGTGAGCGGTCACGGGGCCTTGGCATTTTCAGTGCCTTCGGAGAGGTGTTTTTAGTCTTTCCTATAAATAAGTTATCGTAGAATACCAGGTTGGATGGGACCGCAAGGATTATCAAGACTTTCTTGGAGCAATTATCTACCAAATTCCCAAAAAAAGTAAACATTAGAGAAATATACATATATATATATATATATATATATAAATTCACAACATCCAGAGAAGCTGTGGCTGCCCCTGGATCCCTGGAAGTCTCCAAAGCCAGGCTGGACAGGGCTGGAAGCAACCTGCAATAGTGGAAGGTGTCCCTGCCCATGGCAGGGGCTTGGAACAGGATGATCACAGGGGTCCCTTCCAACCCAAACCATTCCATGGTGCTAAAGCAGCATTATTTTTCCACAAAGATTCTTTCAAGAATTTTTCAAGAAAATTTCTTGGTTCTCCACATTCATATGCAAGGTGTAAGTTTTTTATTCCTGAAGATAGAGTGGGATGTACTCCATTAATAATTTCCTTTTGATTATTTTTATAAGCAACCTACACTACAGAAATGTTACTCTATTACCTCAATATTTCATGAATTTAAAAAATTGAGGAAGTTAAGACTGCAAGGAAATCATTACTAGATAATGACACACAAAAATACGAATCTCTAATTTCCATTCCGTAGAGCATCTTTTAACAGCTTTTTTTGGTTTTTAGTCAGGAAAAAAATGCTGGATTAGTTAACTAAAAAGGGAGCGCTACATGAAGACAGTCTGAAAACATCTTCAGTTTGTCAAATAGTCTACTGCTTAGCAAAGTATTCTACTAGAAAAATAATTGATTTTCAAAGACTCTTTTCTAATAAAGAAAGGTTAATTCCTTGTTATTTGAGCTTTTAAAAAAAAAAAGCAACAAAAAATGTAAAAGCATTCTGATTTCTAATAATCACACCTATTTTAAAGCACACAAGATTTGTTAATGAACCAATTTAATTTTCACAATGTTCTGATAACTTCATGATTAGTCTATTTCTTTCAACATCCAAGAGCAATTAGCAAGTGCAAGCAAAATGATACAAGTAATTTGGAAAAAAAACCAACAACAACAAAACCAAAGTGTATCAAAATGTGCATTAGAATTTAGGAACGTGACACATAACCAACATGTGCCTTCAGCACTGAAAACTGTATGTGTTTATAATTAACCAGAAAATGCTCAAATGGATTTATTCGAAGCTAAAGACAGACTCCACTTGATTATTTTCTTAATTTCAGCAGGACAAGGCTCTAAGATCTTATTTCTCAATAAAACTTCTAATTCCCATACAGACCCCGTAACTCTCTTTACTATACCGAGAAAGGAACCCCTGAGAAATCTGTAACTTCACTGAATCCTCAGCAGTTAAAAAGTAATAAACACAAAGAATTTATGAAAATCCATTATTTAATAAAGGGACAAATAGAAGAATTTTAACCAGATAACATATTGTTCCAGCTCCAGGAACTGCTGACTTGGCAGAAAAATTTGCTGCATTAGCCAGAATGTGAAATAACGTCCCACATTATCTGCTGGGGTCTGTGTTTCACAGCAGTAAGCAGAGCAGTTTTACAAGCACCTAAATTAGAAACGACTTCTCCAAGAGTTAGGCCTGCACATATTTATATAATGGGGCTTTTGAGCCAAAGGGTAATGCTTGGGAATTTCAGAAATAAGCTGTGTAAATTCATTTTCACAACCTCGTATTTCACGTGGCAGTAGCAAGACTACAATTGCACCAAATGAACTACAAAAGCAACTTGTGGAATTAGCAAGGAAAAATATTGAAAGAAACAGCTGTTTGCTTCAGATTCCTAACCAGTCCTTCCAGAAATGCCTCTCTTTTCCTCCTCTTCCTCACAGCCACAGGTGCAAAGCTCTCTACCTACACAGCAATTTTCAAACAGTTCTTACGCCTCTCAGCAAGTCATGAATCACATTTTTCTCCTTAGATTTGAAGACCCTGCACTCAAGTGAGACCCAAAAACCTACCCAGAATATGGAAATATGGATGTGCATATCTATTTGCATATGCAAACGCAGGGTCCTGCACCTGGCTAGGAACAACCCCAGGCACCTGCACAGGCTGGGGGTGACCTGATGGAGCAGCTCTAGAGAGAAGGACCTGGGCGTCCTCATGATCAACGAGCTGCCCCTGAGCCAGCAGCACATCCTGGTAGCCAACAACACCAGTGGGGTCCTGGGGTGCTTTAGGTAGAGCATTTCCAGCAGTGCAGGGAGAGGATCCTGCCCCTCTGCTCAGCTCTGAAGGTCACATTTGGAGAACTGTGTGCAATTCTGGGCTCCTCAGGACAGGAGAGACAAGGAGCTTATGAAGCAGATCCAGCAGAAGCTCTAAAGCTGATAAAGGATCTGGAACATCCCTGTTGAGGAAATGCTGAGGGAGCTGGGGCTGTTCAGCCTCAAGAGGAGCCCCAGCTGAGAGGGGCCCTCAGCCCTGGGTGTCCCTGGGTGCAGGGAGGGCAGAGCAGGGCCCAGGCTCTGCTCCAGTGGCCCAGCAATGGAACCAGAGCAAGGGGCAGGGACTGAGCCCAGGAGGAAGAACTTCTTCCCTGTGCAGTGACCAAGCAGTGAACACAGACCAGAGAGGCTGTGGAGTCTCCTCACTGTAGATATTCCAGAGCCATCAGGACACAACCCTGTGCCCTGGATGGCCCTGCCTGAGCAGGGAGCTGGGACAGGTGACCCCCACTGTAGTCCCTTCCAGCCTGACCCATCCTGGGATTCTGTGTGTACTTCCATACTTTCTGAGCCTTGAAGACAAACAATCTACAGATCAAATATCCCCAGTATCTCTGATCTCTGAAACTCAACTCACCATTTTCTCAAGCAAATGTGTCATATTCTATAAAAAAATTCAGGAATTTCTTTACAGATTACATGCAAATACTATTTAGACTTTAAATAATAAATTGTGTAGCATAGAGGTTGTATAATTAACACAAGCCAGCTTCCCTCACTTCAAACTGTAAAAAAGGAATATATTCTGGGTTACTTCTAAATAAGGAGAAATCTTTATGGTGATCAAAACTTAGCTCATGAAAAATAGAAGTCACTCAGTTGTACTCAATATTTTTCCATCCATATCCCATAAAACTTTTTGCATATAATTAATTTATAGACTTAAATATTATTAAATATTTGTTTGGAATAACTGTTAATGACAATTCAGAACTACAAAGTAATTTAGGTTGCAATGAACTCCTAGAGGTTATACTTTAAACACTTCCTTAAAACACAGACAGCTTTAACATCAAGCCAGGCTGCTCCAGGCTTCATCCAGTCAAGATGAGAATTCCATCCTTGGAGATTTTCCAAACCTCTCTGCCTACTGTTTGAGTTCCCGATCACCTTCATGGTGATTCCTCCCTTCCCAATATCCAGAATTTTCTCAGAATCAGGTAGTACCAAGTTTCACCTCCTCCAAATACCATGAACCTCAGTTTTGCTTAAAATATAACAAATAATGATGTAGTTACTTTCTGATGGGTGGTTGTAAATAAATGATAGTCTAGATGTTTATTTTAAACTCTCAAATATGTCACAAGGAAAACAGGTTTTGGAAAAAAGAAGACTGGGGATGAGAACCAGCCCCGTGACAGCTCCTGATGTTCAGTTACCAAAGAAACACAATTTTTTGCTTACACAAGTTATTACTCCTCTTCAAAAAGAACTTGGTGCCAAAAGTTGAATGGAAAATTCAACTTCAGACTATGTTATTGACACCTATAAAACTCTTACGCATATATTAACAAGGATGTAATGTCTTCTTGGAAAGAAGAAAAAAATAGTTGGCAGGAAATCTGACTAAATAAATTTCTTTCAAAGTTGTAATTTCCCATCACTTCTTAAAAGCCAGTTAATGAACGATGAATGTAAATGAACTGGAACACTTTACATTTCTAATTAGTTAACTAACATTAGAGCCATAAATCAAGGACTGATACCATAATTCAGTGCTTATAATTAAGTGTTTCAAACCTCTTTATAAATGTTCAGATTACTGTAAACATACATCATTTTGCCCACAGTTGCTGAAACAAAATCCAAGAATATTAATTTTAATATAATTGAAGACTTGTTTGAAAACTGTCAAAACTTGTGATAAAATCTTCTTGAAATACAGTTAACTATTTTCTACTCAAGTCTTCTTTTTTCCTTAAATTATATCAAGGTGCATTTACAGAGAAGTTGCCATTTTAATAAATATTAAAAACTTCTGAAGATAAACCTCTTCACACTAAGTACTGCTATAAACCAACTTTCTCTTGTTCAGAAGGCCATAAACTATTTCACACACTAACAAACTAAGGACAAAACTTTGGAAATTTAAAATAATGGCTAAATTATCCATACTTCAACTAAAAATACTGAAAATAGCAATATACCCTATGTAAATGTATTGTATAATCAGAGAGCACATCATTATTGAAACTTTGCAACATTTAGCTGCATTAGAACGTCATTTTCAACGATACCAAAACACCCCCACAGTTTTTATTAGAAATACAATGCAAAGCAAAAGCAAAACATTACATTAAGAATTTAAAACAATTTTACAACTCAAAAAAACCCTAGAATTACTGTATCATTGCCTACATTTTCCAATTAAATGACTTCATTATTATGTGCAATTGCCTTATTGCTCCTGAAAAATCTGCTCATTCTCTAGTTTCTGGACATAGAAAGTCTTAAGGAAATTTCAGTAGCTTCTTCAGAACCTCTGCCTTGTTTATTTGTTAAACACACATTAATTCATCTGTTTAGAATGTGAAACCTTCAGGGTGGAGACCATTTCCTAAAGTGGTTCTTCAAGATCTAGAATTACAGAAGCACAGAATGGTTAAGGTTGGGAAAGACCTCTAAGACCATCAACCATAAACCCACCACCATGTTCACCAAGCACTACACTGTCCTGGTTTCAGGCAAATTTGGGAGGAATCCTCTGAAGGGGTCCCTCTAGAAAGCAAATTCAAGCAGCCTCTCTCCCCACCAGTTTGGAAGACATGAATCTCCATCGAGAAAAGTGAAAAGAACTGTTTATTTAATAAGCAAAGTACTCACAAACATGAACACCATTAAACAAGGGAATCTCTTGTTGCTCCGAAGAGATGGCAAATTCAGAGAGAGTACTTTTCATGGGGCGTAGCTCGGCTCGCTCGCTCTCTTACCAGTTCCTCTTGCACTGGAAAATGTCATGTCCTGGGCCTTGGTGGGCCACAGGCATGAACCTTTGGGAGTTCTTTGGGTTTTCAGTTCAGAGCAGGGCCAATCAGTTTGAAGAAGAAAAGCCATGCTCCGGGGAACCTTTTTTCCTCAGCTAGCTAAAAAAGTAGGTAAAAGCAAAGGAGACCTCTGTCCTGCTGTCCCCGCTGCTCGTGCTGCAGACAGCACAGTCCGTGAGAAGGATTCCGGGGAGCACGTGCAGTTTCTCAAAACAAACCGCGCGCTGCTCCTCTCCCCCTTCGCTCTCGGAACCAGCCTTAAAGGTGCAGAACTTAATGTCCAGCATAAAATACAAGCATCATAAAGTCCTATAGGACATACATCCATGGGGTTTTTAACATCTCCTGAGACAGTGACTACACAACTGACCTTAGCAGAAGGAAAATCTAATTTTCAAGGTAAACGCCACTGCAAAGTGTGATAGATATTTTAGATAAACAATGCCACAACCACAAGACAGCAGGAAAAACTGCCTTTGTGTAGAAGGCAGCATGTGATACAGTGAAGGACCAAGTTTTTCTGAGTAACTTGGAGACAAGACCGTATAAATAAGAATGTTTGATGTATTTCTTTGTCAGAAGCGTCTGCACTACTGTGAAAACAAATGCTGCGTGCTTGCAAGTTTAGTTTCTGCACCTTTGTCCATGTCTCCTGCAATGCTAACAAGACTGTTGATCTCCTGTTTAACAATAAATCAAATGTTCTTACCTGCTACAATGCTGTGTTACACAGATACACCATACAGCTGAAGAGTGTGACAGTGCAATGCTACACCTCAGCTTCCAATGAGCTGCTCTGGAGGGCTGCAACAACACAGCAGGAATGCACAGCAGGCTCCAAGAGAGCTGGAGAGGGACTTAGGACAGGGGGAATGGCTTCCACAGCCAGGGTTAGATGGGATACTGGGAACAAATTCTTTACTGGGAGGGTGTCGGTGGCTGCCCCAACCCTGGAAGTGTGCAAGGCCAGGTTGGAGGGGTTTGGAACAGCATGGGATAGTGGAAAGTGTTCCTGCCCACGGCAGGGGGTGGAACAAGATGGTCTTTAAGTTCCTTTTCAACCCAAACCATGCTGTAATTCTCTGACCTTTCCCCTGGAACACTGGATGCATCCACAGCAGCTTCACGAGCATCCCACTCGGGCAGAAGTGCACAACCACAAGCAAAAGCAACAGCCCCCACCTTCCCAGCCCCCTCTCCTGACTGCTCTCCAAATGTAAATGGAGATGCTGCTTCCCTGAAGTCCTAGTGGTGTTCGCTTCTCACATACCTAAGCTACAGAAGCATCTCAGAGGTGCTAAATAAACACAGGCAAAATAGTAGCAAGTGCAGTCTAATTAGAACATTTCACTAAGTGCTATTTTCGAGCTATTCTATGTAACCTGAAAGAAAATGTGCTGTGTTTTTGATTCAGTACTTCAGATATTCATACTTACATTAACAAGAAAATAAGAAACCTGCAATAATTTAAATAGTAATGCAATAACTGCACTGCTACAGAAAACACATTTCCTTATAGAAATGATAATTAGGTTTTTAAAGTGTGTTTCTTTTCTGTGTTTTTAGTATGTCTAACAAATTTGTGCCTGAGGGTTCCTTACAAAAATTCCTTTGCAAATAAACTGGCCTGCTGCAAACAGCTTACATGTACTTTGATAGGGAAGCATGGGCAGAAGTTGGTGTGTTGGCAAAAGGCTCTTTCTGCCACCAAAAGAAGTAGTAGCAAAGTGCTGTGGTTAAACTCCAACAAGTATTTTTATATTTTTGATTGCTAAATCTTTCCACAATACTAGTTTACCATACAAGAGCATTCCAGGGGGAAAAAAATAAATTTATAGACATAAAAAAAATAAACCAGAAGTCCACTAGATGGTGCTCCTATACAGCAAATACAGCCCAGTAGCACCATTCCCACTGCTAAAGGGGAATGAAGGCAATGACATCCCAATCCACCTTACCCAGGGTGCTTACCTTTACACAGATCATATTTTTGCCATGTATCTGCTACCAAAATTCTGAAATTTCTTATGATGCCCCTTATACTCTGGAGCTGACCCTTTCCACAGTAATGTATAAACAAGCCCATACATAAACAGAAGGGTTGTAATAGGAAATGCAGCAATAACTGAAAGGAAAAGCTTGTTTGGCCCCTCAGCATCACCAGGACCCCAAAAATTTACTCTGTCCTTCCTCGTTTGAGACATCAGTTCAGCATCCTCAAACAGGGCTCTGCAAACAGGTGAAGCTTTCGGGTTTAGTGTAAAATGCAACGTTTTGCTGTTGGTTATTATTTTCTTAATATGCAAAGCGTGATCAGTCTGATGTTTCCCCACTCGGGAGATCTGAGGAGTGCAGAAAGTGACGGAATATCTCACTACTGCATAGAAGTTTTAGAAACATTGAGGTGCAGCCTGGCTGCCTTCACACAGGAAACGGCTGGCTTGACACTATTGCAGTGTAAAAGCAACTTCAGCTGCACCAGGGACAAAAAAATCCAACTTGTATTTTGGGGCTCCCAGGACAAGAAATGGGTGGAGTTGGGGGAATGAGTCTAGATAAGACCCACAAAGTTGATCAGAGGGCTGGAGCCCCTCTGCTCTGGAGCCAGGCTAGGAAAGCTGAGGGTGTTCAGGAAAAGGCTCCAGGGAGACCTCAGAGCCCCTTCCAGGGCCTAAAGGGGCTCCAGGGGAGCTGAAGAGGGACTGGGGACAAGGGATGGAGTAACAGGACAAGGAAGAAGGACAGGCAGGACAGGGCTTAGAGCAACTTGGTCTAGTGGAAGGTGTCCCTGCTCTTGGCAGGGGGTTGGAACGAGATGATCTTTAATTGTCCCTTCCTCCCCAAACCATTCTGAGATTCTACAGTATTTCATGCAAATCCATCCATGAGGTTATCTGAACTTGCAGCACACTTTCCCCAGTGCGTTCCTAGTTAAATTCAGTGTAGAGCTGCTATTATACAGAAATTGCCATTTGCCTGGGCTGGAGCTACTCAAGCTGAACAAGTCTGGTTTCGTATCGCTGTCAGATGTGCAGTAATATCTTTGCAATTGTTTCTTATGAACCTCAGTGGTAAAACAAACACATTTCAATTCTTCTTTCGAAGCTCACATTTTGTCCTGTTCTCTGCAGCATCACAAATCACTTCTCCGAAGAACATATTTACAAGCAAATTGCAATTCCATAAATGTTCTGCAAATATCCATTCTCAGATTATACAGCAATTATTTGTCCAGAAAGGAACATTTTAAAGGTAGTCACTTAATGACACAGCATTTCTTCTGTCTGCTATGTTTCTGCCACATTTTGACAGCTCTTAATTTTATTACCAAAAAAAAAGCAGTCTTTGCTATTGCTATACACAGATACTTTGTCTTTTCACTTTCTCTGTAATGTTTTCCCCTCATTACACACTTATTAGATCTTTCACTCCATTTAAGGTGCACTGCTTTCTCTAGCCATGCAAAATATTCCTAAAGGAGCATTAAAGTATTCACAAAATATGTTGCGATAGCCCATTTATTAATTATGAGCTGCATTTAACAGCCTGGAGGGACAGTGACCAGTGTCATCAGACACTTTCTTTCTCATCAAATACAGTCATCTTCCAAATACGCGACTTGCTCTGTTCAAAAATTCATTAAAGACTGAGTTATTCTGCCTGTAATTTCTCAGTTCGAATACTGCTTATGACAAAAAAATAGTACAATTTCAATACCCTGGGACCTATCCCAAATACATAAATACCTCAAGTACTAAAAATCATTTTAACCACCTCTTTCAATTCTGAACCATATCAAATCACAGAATCATGCCTGAGTTGGAAGGGACCCACGAGGATCAACCAGTCCAACTGCACGCCCTTCCCAGAACAACACCAGGAGTCCCACCCTGTGCCTGAGAACATTGTCTAAATGCTACTTGAACTCTGGCAAGTTTGGTGCTGTGACCACTTCCCCTTATATCCCTTTAAACTCCTTTATAAACCAGATTATTTTCATACTCAGAAATCAGAGAGTAAAAGGGTGACCCACAGGCTCAGCAGTTCAAGATGTAACAAGGACTAAACACTGCTGGACTGCAGCTTTAAAGACAAAATACAGAGAAACAGTAAAACCAATATTAAAAAAGATTTAAAATGATAAAACATCAGATAAAACAGCATTAGCTATAGCGCTTGCCTGTTTGGATTTACATTTATTAAAACTAAGCACTACATATATCTTTTAACAAATAAAATATCATTTTATTCCATTGCTAGAGGCAGAACTTGCACACACAAACACAAAAGATGGAGAAAAGTCAGCTAAGCCATCTCATCAGTTCCTTCTGGAGCAATACAGAAAACAACAGATATTTGCCTTTGGCATCAGTGGAGAAAAGGGGTTTTAGTTCTTTTTTCCTTTAAATATCTTCTCCTCCCCTCTCTAAGTCAGAGGATTTATAAATTCTATTTAATTTTATTGCAGATAATTCAAGCCTTGCTTCAAACACAGGAATAATCCTTTTTATGGAGTTATGGTGCATGCATAGTAAACAGCTTTATATTTACTACACCATTACACCCACCCCTCCCAGCACTGTACAAGAATTATTACCCTCATTTTTTCATACCCAAATCTAAAGGAAATTATTTAGAATTACTTAAAATGTAAAGCATTTTAGGTTACCCAGTCTGAAATCCCTAGAATCTGAATTTCCGCTGTGATTAGCACTTCTGAGGTGTTGCCAGCACATCCCACTGACACAGCTACACTCCTCAAGGCTCAGGAATTGTAATCCCAGTCTATATTCTGAGAGGAGGCACCCTCCGACTCACCAGAGATCCCAAGTGCCCAGTAAATCCTATTTTTGCCTGTCACTGCCCCCTCTCTACTCCATCATGGAGATGTTCCCCAACAATTTGTGTGCAGCCCTGGCTGTGGCACAGACAAGCATGGAATCACAGAATTGTTAGGATTGGAAAAGCCCTCTTAGATCAAGTCCAACTCCAGCCCTGCCAAGGCCACTTCTCCCCATGTCACATGACACATTGACCCCTGTCCCCATGTGCCACATCCACATGGCTTTTAAATTCCCTCAGGGTTGGGGACTCCAGCACTGCCCTGGGCAGCTGTGCCAGGGCTGGACACCCTTTGGGTGAAGAAAACTTCCCTGATATCCAACCTAAACCTGCCCTGGCCCAGCCTGAGGCCGTTCCCTCTCCTCCTGTCCCTGTTCCCTGGCAGCAGAGCCCGACCCCCCCGGCTGTCCCCTCCTGTCAGGAGTTGTGCAGAGCCAGGAGGGCCCCCCTGGCTTTGCTCCTGGCTGAGCCCCTTTCCCAGCTCCCTCAGCTGCTCCAGACCTTCCCCAGCTCCGTTCCCCTCCCTGGACAAAATTATTCCTTCACTTTATTTCCAGATATAAATAGATATTTTCACATTCACATATATTTTTACCCTTTTGCAGTTACCAAACGACACCAGTGTCAGTGCCATCTATCTTCATCTCAGCTTTCACCCAGCTCAGGTTTTCTGGGCCTTCTCATTGCATTTCTTCTCACTCAATAATTTCCTTTTCTTTTTATCTACCTCCCCACCACACTCCAGTTTGATGTGTAGGTCCTGTCTCTGGTGCACACCATTAGGGCTATGGGAAGGATACCAGATAAATCCATCCCAGAATTTAACATGTGCCAACACAACACTCCCTCGATAACCAGAAAAGATGAGACTTCAAAATTACAATTTCCTGAGTGAAAACAGAGCCTTTTCAGAGTTCACAGTAAGTTCTTCAAAAATTTATCTATACAACTTCCATAAACTTGGCCAAATATCATGAGGGGAAATAAACTGTGCACCCCCATTTGCATTAAGAACTCAGAAATATTTCATGAACATAAAATATATGCCAAATTTTAATAATAAATTACTAATAAAACCAGGAATACCTGTTTCTACATGATCTAAGATTAAAGCATCAACATGGAAGTTAAAGGGCAAAGCAACAAGGCATTAAACATGTTCTTCTGTCATCAATCAACTTCAAATAGGATTTTAAAGGAAAAAAATCTAAGGACCAGATTCCTGAGCTCTCCTTATTTCTACATAAATTATCTCTGAGAAGTAATAAATGACAACTACCTTCAAAACTTTGCTGCTAATAACTCACAGGTGACTTTACACAACTCCCCAAGGTACAGAGTGTAACAATTATCAAAAGACCTAGTAAAACACAATGTCTGTGCTTCAAATAGATAAAATAATTATTTGTATTCCATGTGATATTTTGACTGAGAAAATGTTCAAATTATTCATACTGCAGTTGTTTGAAGCGCTAAGCCACAGAACACTGATTCCAAAATTTGAAATAATGAAGGCTGAGAAGTGTTAAAAATTATGGAAAAAACCTGTAAACTTATTTTTAATGCAGAAGAATCATCTTGGCATATAATGCAGGGTTTAGTAAGCACTCCATACCAAATACAAACTGATTTCAATTAATATGACTGAGACTGTAAAATAAATATTCCGTAAAATTATTTTTACTAGAAAATACAAAGTTCCTTTCACTTCCTGAAGTAATATACTGCCATCATAAAAAGCAAGGTTTTTTTCTCCACCACCTTTTTACTCATTACATAGTTTCACTAGTCTGGTAATCTTGCTAGATTTCTTGCTTGTAAAACATAAATGCAAATTCACAATCATCCCACCATCACCAGCTATAAATTTTGACTTTCCCTAGAGGTAAGGGAATGTCATCTTTGTTGCAAAATTAGGTGTGAATAAATCTTATTCAACAGCTAAGCAGTGAGTCAGAAAATGCATAATACAATTGTTTCAGTCTCTGTATCCTTAGAAGTCAAAGTGTTCATTTAGTTTCCTAAAATGAGAAAGAGAGAATTCCCCAAAAAGGCTGGTTTTCCACATGTAATTATGAACAGAACACACTATTATGGCTACACATATCCCACACACAGGCATGGCTCCTGCAACATCATGGAAAGTGAAAAAGACTTTACCTGAGGAGAAAAAAGATGAATATTCTCATAGAGGCCAGGGGACAATATCTGATGTCTCGCAGTCTTCACTACGTTTATTTTCACTAAGCACAACAACCCTCTTTGCATTGAACAGCAGCCTTTTTTCCAGAAGGCAGCAGCAGCATCATCAGTTTGGGACTGAAAAGTCACATGTTTTCTGTCCCTGTTTGTCAAACCTTTGCTGCCCATAAACGTGCAAAGTCCCACACAAAAGCCAGAGCACAGACAGACCACACAGGGATATTATTCCCAGGATCTTACCAACCAGGGACCTGCGAGCTGAGAAGGTCCTGAAAACACTGAGAAATTCCTTAAATCTTAACCCACAGTAATTGTGCAGGAAAAACCACAGATGTAAGAATAGATGGAAGAGACAAGCCCAGTCCAACATGCTGTGAGATGAACCACCTGCACGACACCTCCACTTCCAGCCCTCAATGCAGCAGGACTGAGCAGCTCCTGACTGCATGAGACAGATGCTGGGATTGCAACCTTGGGTCATAATCAAAGTGAAAAGGACACCATTCCCCAATAATAACTTGAACAAATCTTTGCCTTAAGTCAAAATGAAAGACAAAAATGTCAGAGACTGTCTGCAATAACCTTTTTGTTAACCGCCTGAAGAACAATCCTCACATGTAAGACAGGGAGAAATCATCAGACAGGACTGCTAATGAAATTACAGCTAAACAATTAGCTGTCAGGAAAGTTGCTTAAGCAAAACTGTATCTATTGCTGGAATAGAGGCTGCAGCACTTTGCCCACAGCTGAACAGACTGCTATCAACTCTGTCTGAAAGATGCTTTTTCCATGCCTTTGATTAACATAATTCATGATTCAAGTTGAATGTTATTGTTTCCAGGACACTGAGCTACATCACCATCTTCATTTTTTTGTCTTGTCTTCCTGACTTCCTAGACAAACATGATTTTATCATTCAAGCAACCCCAGATCTTGGTCACATAACTAAACTGACAGAATAATCAGACTGCATTTTCTAGAACCATGTAGTGAGATTTGTCAAGGATCCTATGGATAACAAGAACTTACTTTTTCTCACAATCCCAGCAACTACATATGAGCACAAACAACTCCTTGTAATTCCAGTCCATTAACAGTAAACAACTATTCCTCACTAAAACGAACATAAATCAATGTCTGCCTCTGCAGTCTGAGGAAATGGACATGAATGAAAAGGGGAATTTGAGTTCTGTACAAGAACAGCTTAGTTCAAAGCTCTGTAGATTGGAGAAACACCTCACTTTGCACACCCTGCCGATACTCACATCAAACTCATTCAACGCAGCCGCGAGCTCTCCTATGCCAGTGTGGCCCTTGTTCTCATCGGTGGGCGAGGTGGCCTGGGCAGCGTTGGAGATGCCAGCAATTGCTTCCTGCACTTGCTTGAAGACATAGTCCCTGTTGGCCCTCGTGGCTGCGACGTCGGGGTGGCGGAGGAAGGCCTGCGAGGCCGTGTACAACATGGTGGCGTTCTTCTTCAGGGCCCCTCGGGCCGCGGCCATCTCGTCCCTGCAGTGAGGATCCTTCAGCTCCTGGATGAAAGCACACAGCTTTTAGAGCTGGCAACGGAAGGGTTTGCGTTAGAATGCGCTGCCTCGAGCATCCAGGCGTGAACACCGTGCAGTGATGGAATCAACGGCAGAACCCACCATAAATCACTCAAAGAACTCCCCTCCTGCTCAAGGAAGTCGAGTCCTTCTGGGTCACTACAGCTGTTACATTCTACTCACAGTATCTTACCAAAGAGTTGCTTCCCTTTTGCAAAACTCCATTAAAAACGGACATAAAACATCCAAAATCACTTTTCCCAAACAACTGGATTACTTCTGCTGATTCTGTAACAGCAACACAAGTGCTACACTCCTGTTGCAGTAAGTGCCTTACTTTTCTAACTACTACATCCATGTCCTTCATAAAATTATCATAAGGTAGGCCTTTAAAAAATCAAAATAGAAGTATTACATAGATGAATATCACAGAACCAAAGAATCAAAGAATTAACTAGGTTGGAAAAGACATTTGAGATCATCCAGTCCAACCTATGACCTAAAACCATATGATTTTAGTTCTTAAAGAACTACTAAATATGCCTCTCAACATTTCTATCTTGAGTCCCTTCATATTTTGCTCTATTCCTCATATCATTTAGAGTCTGTATATTTAGAATATCATGCCAGATACTTTCTTTTGTTTCCCCTGACAACAAGAATCAGATACTGCACAGTATGTTGTCAGAATTACATATTGCTATTATTATTTAACCCATTTTTTTTTTCAGTTACAGAATATATCATACTGTCCTTGAAAGCCTTGCAAACATTACGACAGCCCTCATAAAATTAATTAGGAATAACAAAATGTTATTACTTCTACTTTAAAACTATGAACAAACCAGTCTGGAGAACTGAATAGTTTATTTATGTCCATACATAGAATCTATCACCAACACTGAAAATGGACCCAGATATTCTGGATTTAAAGGTTCTACCCATTGATTAATTGCAATCACACATGGCTGACAGGTAACAACAGTCAGAGAGAAGTTTTTGCCATATTCTTGTATCTTCAATGAGAACTTAAAGAGATATAAACATTCATTAACTTTCACATTTTTCTCTTTTTCCCACATTTGCAGCTCTATTTCCACAGGGGAAGTGTCTGAATATACAGAAGAGCACTCTCCATAGAGTGCCTAGATTCTACATTTTTAATTTATTTGCCTTAGTCAGATGGTCTGCTTTTCTGTAGTCCTGCAAGGAGCAAGGAGATGGGGTTGATGATCCTCACAGGTCTTTTCCAACTTGAGATATTCAATGATTCAATTTCAGTATAACTCTGAAAATGCTATTTTTCATAAAAAAGCCCAACAATCATGATTCAGAAGGATATTGTCATTACTACAATTCAGAAAATAAGGTAAATAGGGGGATGAATATGAAAGCAAGCTTTCCAAATCCAGTGTGCAATGCAGTGCAAAGATGGTATATCCTTAAATTATGGGTGGTATTCAAATATAATTCAAGTTGGAGAGACCTTATACAACTCTAAAGTGTCTTAAAAAGAACAGGGTTCAGGAGAAAGTTATTTTTATTTTAAAGTTGTACAATGACCAGCCTTGAATAAATGTTATCGTGACTCTCTTGACTCTTTTTCAGCTGCCTTAGCAATGAATAAATGGATAAATGAATAACTGTTTTTTAAAAAAATCTGAGAATTAATAATAATGGTTTTAAACACGAAGTAGATTTCTGTTCCTCCTGAACTTGAATTATACTGAACTAGCAAAGAGCTCGTGCTTTACCAGCTGTCAGAGTGACCTCAAATCTGCATAGGTTAGAATTAAATGGGAATAATTATCAAATGAAAACTATCCTTGAAGTCCTGAATCGCTTCCCTTTTCACCCTTCAATCTGTTATTAACCGAAGGCTCTTGGAAGGTACTCTTAAAGAAACAGCACTTCTGAAAAATTTTATCACATTCAAAAATAATCAGTGTGATTAAATTATAGGCCATGACATAGCAATTAATGGTTCATTGCACATTTTAAACCAGACTGGCCATAAAACACACGAACTTTGGAATGAAGATGGACTTTTCCAACCACTCCTGTACTCACCTGCTGTCGCCTCGCAGCGACATAGTTCAGTTTTACCATTTCCTTCCCAAATTCCTTAAAGCGATTGGCTAAATCTTGCTCATTTGTTGCATTTTTCACAGCTTCTAGTGCCTCCTCTACCTACAACACAATAAATCAGCTCTGTCAGCATTTTAATCCACTCTTTGACAAAGTCTGTGACTATTCCACCCAATATTCTGTCTTACATGCACCCAATTTAGGTTTCACATCCATCATTGTACAGAAGCTTTATGAGAGTCCCATGAACTTTAATTAGGTTTTTAATAGAGCAGCTGTCACTCTGCATTATTGTCCACATACTGTGCTTTGGGATCATGTAAAACTAATGTCAAACATATCACCGTATTAATTTCCCCACTCACACTTATCAGATGACATATTTAATATCTGAGGGATTTAAAACAAAATAAATCAGTATGTTCTTAATGTGTGGTACAGGCTTTATGGGAAAACAAAGTTATCGCTTCTGGACAAGAAATATTTTAAAAGGAAATTCTAACTTACCATTAAGGTTTAAATTTACCCTGATAAATCCAAAACACTCTTTGTGAAACAAATGATAGCTTCAACCCAAAATATTTGTATTATTTCTTTTTTTCCTCAGCTCTGAGCTTCCCTCCTTTAACTATTTAACACTGCAAAAAGAATCTATCCAAAAAACCACACCTGCACTTATTCAGTGATGCTGTAGCTAACAGACAACAATATAAAACCCCAGTTATACCAACAAGTTGATCCACCAAATGTATTGTGAACCTTTACCTTATGCAAAGCAAGAAAAAATATCTGAAGGGATAAAATGTTCTTTTCATGCAATAAGCAAAGGAAACATTACTGTGACTAGATGGGAATTCAAAGTTGCACTTCTCTCCCTCACAAGATAAAAAATGCAGTTCCAAGCAAAAATGTTGAGATCTGAAAACCTGCTACTGATCCTTCTTGCTAAAAGATATTGTTCAGCTAAAAGCTGCAGTTCATAAGAACACGCATAACAAATCTTCCCCTCAAAATGCAAGGGCTTATTGGGATGGGGACAACCTTCTGTGCACAAGCAGAGGTTTGCAGCTCTCCAGACACTGCTGGGAATCAATAAATCCAGCAATAGCTGGTGTCTAATAGTTTAGAAAGGCACAGTTATGTGCAGAACCTGTCTTTTTATTGCTTGAGTTGCTCTGTGTTTTCCTACCACTGAGAGAGTATATTTTCATTTTGAGCTTTTACCTACTTACTGCAGATTTAAAAATTACAGGGCAGCAGAGTAGCAAATTCATACATTTCTATTGGAAAATGCATAATTCAGGAACATAATTCATAGCTGTTACCTTGGAAATTATAAACCAAGTTCTGCCACTTTACAAGCTACAAGCTTATTCAGAATCCAAGTCACCTCTTCTGTTACTCTTAAGGAGAACAGAGCTTCTAAAAAACGAACTGACCACTTTACCATTAAAACAAATTGCAAAAGCATCATTGTATTAAATAATTTGTTCTTGAAGAACTTCATGTAAAATATGCACATTTTCCTTTTTTATCAGGAAACACTTACATTAAAATCCCTGAAAGTTTCATCTTTATTATGTTTGTAATGCCAAGCATAGGCATGACAAACTGAAACGCATTTTTCTAAGTCCTGCTCCATATTAAATAGAATTTCTGAAAAAATTGTCAGAGATTCCACTCTGATAACAGATTTCAAAGTATGCTGATTGTTCTCCATCATGTCAGTCAGGGCTCAAGACCACAGATTCCAAAATTAAGAAATCAGTTATGAGAAATACTAGAAAGGACAGGAGCAGAAGCTCCTTTTTAATGATTTTTTAATATTACAATTTCTTTTTTACAAATTCATACTGGAGCGAGTCCTCCATCCTTGAGAAAACACTCAACTGATCTGCTGCTCTGATTAACTAGCCTGGAGTTAATTACAGCAGATCTATAATTCTCTGTGCACATAACCACATACCATAATAGTACGTGGTTTTTAATGTGTTACAAAAGCTTCTGCAATAACCACTATTTCTAATTTTAGCAGCGCAAAAGATAACCAGAATGCAATGACCAGGAGTCCTTCCAGAAAGCACCTGCATATATTCCCTCTAATACACTAATTAAAATGCACCATTTCCTGGGAAGCCTTTGACACACTTTCAGAGAAAACTGATTACAGCACAATTCAGCATAAATCAGGCTTCATTACCCTGACATGCAGAATTATTTTAGTTCATTAATTTTATGGGTAACTTACACAAGTCTTTGAAGGTTACCTTTGAGTCAATAGAAGAGCTGTTCCTTCATCAATTTTGTATAGTATAACCACTTTTCCCTCTAGTAATCCATTTATCTAAAAGCAGTTAGCATTGTAAGGTGGTAAAATAAGGATATTTACACATTTAATCCTCAGAAGTAAATTACCCTTTTTAACATGAAAATAAAGGTCACAGTTAAGGTCCTTAAGTTGAATTTTGCTAAAAACAAATAGAGAACACTGACTTCTGAAACAGAACTTGTAGTGCCATTAGATAAATGCAGAGACTACAAACCACACTGCCAGACACGGCCCTTGCAAATCTGGGGTGCAAACTGTGCAAGTAAATACACCTACTTACAAACCAGCACTGGACATTTGTATTTTACTAACGGAGCACTCTGCTGCAAAAGAAATGTCAGATGGGAAAACAGAATTTCTCATTGCCCATGAAAGAGCTTGAATACAAATTTTCATCATAATGTATCGTGTTGTTCACGATATTCAAGTGTTGGCCTTGTTAGGAAAGGACAACTTGAATTACAGTTACATGGAGCATTACAGAGAGGAAAATTTAAAAGCATATTGGAGAGAGACACTGCTTACACTGCACGTAACCAGAGCCGCATGCTGACAATTCTGAGAGCAGCACTTTATTCATTACAGCAGAGCTCACTAGAACCTGTGCTGAAAAATCAGCCTCTTTCTTTATGAAAACTGTTTTCCAGCTATTGACGTTATCTGCACAGTTTGCAAGTGGAAGGGCTCTCACTGTTTTTCCAGAACACGAGACTGTTGCACAGTTACACTGTCGAAAAGACAGATTTATTAAAAAAAAAAAAAATTAAAAAAAATAAATACTTTTTGAACAATTTTTGCTAAAAAGAAGCAACTCTCCACCTCCTCTGTTAAACTCACATATGCACTCTGCAGGCTTTAAATATTCTGTATATGATTTTCTGCTCAATTTTGTTTTGTTTCAGAGGTTTTTGATGATTTTTTTCTGCAGTAAAAATGTAACAGTGCACCAACTAGGGAGGGTGGAAAAATACATTTCACAGTTTCAACTGAAAACCTTTTTAATACTCCTGTATAAAAATGTGAATGATGGCAGTCAAAAGTGAATATAAATCTGTCCAAAGTATCTAGTAATCTTTAATTCCTCTTTAGTCTTTGATTAGACAGTTGCACTATTGTCTCTCTCCAAATTAAACATTCAATCTTTAGATATATTCAGAAATCACAAAGAGAAAAAAAAAAGAAGAGTAGACAACTATAGTACCTAAAGTGGCCAGAAGACAAAAAATACTGGGAAAGTAACTGGGATAAGATGTGAAGGGAGCAAATGCTTCAGGTCAGAGAGCTGTTTAACAGCAGCATTAGTCCAATCACTGAAGATAGCACACCAATTTTGCCTGAAGTATTCAAATATTAATTTCTGCAGAATTAGAAAATGAATGAGACTAATGCAGAAATGTGCTAACTCCTACCTCTAATCAGCACTTCACCAGATGAAAGTGGAGAGCATGGAATGTGGACAGTTCCCCTCCTAACTGATTTATCCCGTTTTTCCGCACACAAAGCGCACAAACACAACCAAGAAGGTGAAAAACGCCTACGATTTTGAGGTGTGAGAGGAGCCTCATGACATCAGCCATGTCAGCCAGGATGAGCAGGCGAGTGACGGCCGAGAGCAGGGCGCGGGCGGCGCGCACCATGGTGCCCCTCTTCACCGAGGAGCAGGGGTCGTCCGCGAACTCCGAAGAGGCGACGCGCATCGTTTCTCCTGGAGTGGGACACAAACGGCCGCTCAGGTTAGCATTCGGCCTCGCGGGCTTTGTTTTTCCAGAAAGCATAAATAACTCGCCGAAAGCTAAACTATGTGCTGTTGGGAAAAACATCAGAGAACCACAAAAACCCTTGGGTTGGAAGGGGACTTAAAGCCCATCCAGTTCCACCCCAGGGACACCTTCCACTGTCCCAAGGCAATCCAAACCCTGTCCAACCCGGCCTTGGACACTGCCAGGGATCCAGGGGCAGCCACAGCTTCTCTGGGCACCCTGTGCCAGGGCCTCCCCACCCTCACAGGCAAGAATTCCTTCCCAATATCCCATCCAACCCTGGCAGTAATCCACCAGGCAGTGCAAAGCCATTCCCCCTTGTCCTGTCACTCCATACCTTGTCCCAAGTCTCTCTCCAGCTCTCCTGGAGTTCCTTTAGGCACTGGAAGGTCTCCCTGGAACCTTCTCTTCTCCAGGCTGAACAACCCCACCTCTCCCATCCTGGCTATGATTCCCAGATTTATATTAACCCAACCTTTGCTGTTGTTAAAAAACATCCTGTATGTCTCCAGTGCAGAATCTCAAAAAGAAAGTACTTCTAATGTGAAATCAAAGCATATGTACATTGCTTTTAAGACCATTACAACAATATTAAAAAAAATCCCAGATGGCAAAACTTCCAGTAAGACAATGCAAATAGTGGGGGAGAGATTTAAGACAGCCACAGCGATTAATTCCCATCAGAACTCTTTTCCTTATTATATTTACTATTAGGACTGTGTGTTCAAATTATAATTTGCAAGCAGTGTATCTTGGATGACAAGCTGATAATATACAATTTCAAAATACAATTCAAGTGGCTCATTTCTAAGGCTATATACTCCTCTTAGCTTTCCATAAGGTTGGCAAAACTCTACAAATTTCATAGGAGACAATTAACAAACAATCATTGCTAGATAAAAAGAGAACAAACCAAATTTCTAAATATACTTAAATACTATATTGCTCAGAATCATAGAGCTGAAATTCAAGGTAAAAAAGTAATCAAGGTTTCTGGAGGAAGACTACAGTGTGCTGTCCCTGCCTTCCCCTGCATTTTACCTGTGCACCAAAAATCACTGAAATTAGGAACAAAGAATTCTGATGCCACAATGATTTTTCTAACACACACTTTAATTCAAACAGTTGTTTGAAAAAATTATCCACAACTCTTGGCTGAGAGTGTGCTAAAAATTGAGAATGAAACTTCTTTATTATTATTATTAGTCAATGACTCAAATATTTCATGCAAAAGGAAATACTGAGAGCGACCACAGAACACCTGAGAGCCCAGCATGTGAGCAAGGGTTAGATGTTGGTTTCTTAACTGGGAATTTGATCCCAGAGCAGGACTGGCTTCATCTAACCAGTGTAACTTCCCTTCAATTATTTATTGAGGGAAACCAACAATCCCAGCTTTGTGTAGAGAGTTTGCTCCAAAATGCACTCTTGTAGCATATTGAGCTGATTAAACCCAAGGCGGGACAACCACAGGAAATTCCAGCAAGGCTTTCCCTTACTTAGGCTCTAAGTAGGATTCAGATGAGATAGAAGTGATTCCAAGCATCCAGCAGCAAAACTCTTGTAATGAAAGTACTGAATTTTAGAGAAATCCAAGCTGAAATGGCAGCCAAAGCAAGCTTTGGATTTTGGAATCAGATGTCTGTAAATTGTTTAACTTCCATTTTGATGCTGAAGAGATTTTACCGTTTTCTGCCAAATTAGCAGTGTGTAGCTTCAGATAAATATTTATATTGGACTATGAAAGAAAGAAATAATATTTGATAATTGGCCAGTGGCACCAGGAAAGCAAGAAGGAAAGTTATATTCTTAGACTTGAATATCCAAGGAGATAAGCCTAGCAAAAAGATTTGAAAATCAACACTCAAGGGCAGAGGAAAAATGCACCGAAGGTCAAAAGGAAGCAAAACAAACAGAACCAAAAAAACCATTAAAAGAGTTTGGATTAGATATTTACCCTTAGAAAGTTCACATCAGGTAAAATAAATCTCAAAAATAATTAAGCAAAAATTACTAAACAGACATAATCAAATAAGCAAACCAAAAAGGTATAAAAGTTCACAGCAGGTTGTTTAAAACTTAACAAGATCTAGTAGGTCATAATTTAGAATCTAATAAACAAAGAAACTAGCAGTTATGGGGAGGAAGGCTCATCTGTCTCAGTGCCAATTAACATATTTTAATCCTTTTACAGCTGTGGTATCAAACTACTTTTAGGCTAAAGGTAACAGCGGAGTTTCAGCTAGCCCAATTATTTTTTAGAGAAACCTTTTTATCTGGAAAAAGTCAACCCTACGTTCAGTTATCCATTTCTTTCCAAATTCATTTCAAGTTGTTCTGTAATCTGTATTAAATTACTTTCAGTGAAAATTGGGTCAACACAAGAAACAGACATCTGAAGCCATCAGGTCTGCGTCCTTGCCACTGCAGTCAGTCGAGTGATAATATAATTAATTAATATAATTAATCTTAATATGATAATAGCTCTACTCATAAACTTATCAAGCTTCCATCTTAGAAACAGCTCAGACATTTAACCCCAATTAATCCTATGTGGAGTGGGAAACTCACTCCAAAATGAACTCCAGAATCTGACAGGTTCTTTTCATTAGAGACACTTAAATGCCATACTGCCTGCATTTGTAGATAATTTAAATCCATTTCTTCTCATGTCCCATTTGTCCTTCAGTTTCACTGTGTTCTTCTCCCACTCTTGTCCCTATTGTCCCTTTCTGGCTTTGTGCATTTTTGTGAGGAGTCCTGACAGATTAAAGGCAGTACTTCAGTCCTTTCTAATTGCACACAATACCCATTTCTAGAATCACTACAGCAGCCCCATAAAACAATTCCTTCTGGAATCAGAATCCTTTTTGGATAAAACAATCAGGATCTGTATCCTTTTTGGATAAAACAATCACTTCTGGAGTACAAATGATAAGAACTGCAGGTTTCTAGGACCATTTCATTTGCAGCTATGAGAAACACTCATGGAATCCTAGAATATCCTGGGTTGGAACTGCAGGGATCACTGAGTCCAGCTCCTGGCCCTACACAGGACACTCCAACAATCCCACCATGTCCCCAGAGCTTAACAACTTCAAAAATCTATCAGCAGCTGATTGCAAAGGCCACCAGAAAAAGCTACTGGAATTTCACGAGCAGACTTAAGGTAAAATATCTGCCTGTGAGGGAAGGATTGAACCAAGGCTTTCAATGGTTAACAGACAGAGGAAATGTCATTTTCTCCAAAGCCTTGAAGTGTTTATTAAGAGATAGAAGATGGGCACAGAGCAGCAATCTAGAGAACAGCTGTGATTAGTAGGGGATGCTAACAATACACCAAACACCTGGAAATAATTACCAGAACAATGACAAATTGATTGGATGTACCACTCCTGAGCAGTTCTCAAACAGAAGAAATTAATAAAGCTACAGTCTAATTAATCTGTTTCTTTCAGACTCTTCTTTTTGTTCTACACATCCAAGATTAAAAAGACAGAATAACTGATCCATGACATAATGGAAATATTTTAGAGTGCTCTCCTCGTAATTAGAGCAAAAGCACTGTTATGAAGCTATCCTAAATTACAATATATAGACCCAAACTGAGTTGCAGATTCCATATAAAAGAGTGAGGATTATACTAATAATGATATAACAGATTTGAAAAACCCATAATTGCTAATAAGTTATATTTAATTACATAAGCAGGCTTTTAATCATTTCATCATGGATGTTGTCTTGTTAAGAAACAAAAGCAAACCCTTCAGGATTCAAAGATCTGCAACTTTATCCCCCTTGGATTTGTCTAGAAATTCACCAAATAGAGTAGGATCACTCACTTTCCATCCTAGTATATATCTGAACAGTCAGATTTTAGCAATAATGACCTTAATCTTGTCTGGGATGGTTGGTTTCTCACTGTGTACATTCCTCCTACCTTATTAAATGTATTAATTACTTACCACATCTCTTAAAATATCATATTTTGTTTACAGTACTTTAAAATCCAGTCTCCATAACTGAACATGTTCATTGCAGTATTAACCTCTGTTTGACATTATCAGAATGTGGAAAGTAATTTGTAGACCATTTTCATCCTGCATATTTACTAAACACAAATATGCATTAAAAATTCTGTTCAGAATTCTAAAAGCTTCACACAAACGGCTGTTTAGTCTTCCCTTTCCTTAATACCTTTTTTCTAAATCTTTATTATTGTGTCCCCTAAACTCACCTCCTCTACCACATCCAGCTGGGACTTTGTTCTCCATCTGTGAGAGAATGACCACTGTTCTCATCATTTTAATGGATTTCAAGGCCAGAAAAGGCCATCTCTGATCAAGCCCGATCTTTTTCTGTCACATTTCAGCTCCTAGAGCTGTGTCTCTCTGGAACTGATTGTACAGATAATCCAGTCCACTTACATGTGACTGACTTTACATTTGACATTTAGATAGAGCAGTGGAAGATGAATCACTCTGCATTTTAAAGCACAATGGATATCCTTAAATCTAGTAGGTATTTTAGATTCAACATTCTCTCTTAGATCCAAGAGCACACCACATTATTCACTTCATGGACAATTAAAATATGTAATTTTAATTATCCCAACTACTTCTTTCCTGAGGGATAGAAAATAGCAAGAATACAGAACTTTTAAGATATTTAGCCAATATCTATGACAATGTAAGACAATTTACCCATTAATGTTATGCTTTAGAAAGAACTTTTCTAGTTAATTAATAGTCAGATTAATAATGCATTTGGAACATCACTGATACACTTAAGTACAATAAAACACAATTAAAATTTCAATTCAAAACTAAATTGTTTGGGATGTGAGGATACATTAGCATCTCTAATCCCTCTTTGTCTGCAACTCAGTTACTCCACGGATTAAGACCCTTAAGGGACACCCCAAACTGATCTGCCTGCACTGAACTGGAGAGTTCAGTGAACATCAACATGAACATTTTACATGCTCAGCACCGCGTTTGGGAACACAAGAACACATGGGACCTCTTGAGATATCAGTAAATACAGCAGCAAATTTAAAAACTCAAGCTTGA
This sequence comes from Tichodroma muraria, assembly GCA_013390105.1. Taxonomy (NCBI): domain Eukaryota; kingdom Metazoa; phylum Chordata; class Aves; order Passeriformes; family Sittidae; genus Tichodroma; species Tichodroma muraria. Next base: position 34,445 of record WAAG01045033.1, read on the forward strand.
CTGAATTATAACGTGGCTTGATTTGTATCCTGGCAAAAGTCACGCTGCTGAACTACAATGTTTGACAGAAACATGGAATCACAGAAAGGTTTAGGATTGAAAGGACCATGAAGTCCATCTTGTTCCACCCCCTGAAATGGGCAGGGACCCCTCCCACTATCCCAGATTACTCCAAGCCCTGTCCAGCCTGGCCTTGGACACTGCCAGGGATCCAGGGGCAGCCACAGCTTCTCTGGGCACCCTGTGCCAGGGCCTCCCCACCCTCCCAGGGAGCAATTTCTTAACAATATCCCATCTACATCTACTCCACGGTGAAAGCTCTTCTCCCTTGTCCTATCAGCAAGTAATTCAGCTATCAATTTTTCCACAACTTCTATGTTTAAACTAAAAATTTGAAATCTCCAATTAAAGTATTTTCTTCTTTATCCAAACGCTGCAGAGTTGCATAAAGAAGCACATTCAAAATGAGTAGAATAATTCATCACCTAAACAAGAAACTACAGTGGAAAAGCTGCTGTCTTTCTGGTGAACTATGCATGGTACATTTATTAAAATCATTATTATAAGAAGGACTGAAATGAATGGAACTGACAAAGAAAAATCTGTTGTAGGTCTTAGTGATTAACATCTTGAATTTAATCATTTAATGGGTTTTTGCATAACAGTTTAATAAATTAAATAGAACTGTTATTAATAAATTTAACATAGCAGGTATAGAAGGGAACATTTGAAAAGCACTCAAAACTCATGGAAAAGGAAGCACTCCAAGAAAACAACTGTGGCATTCAGCATTAGGCACACAGATTCCACCATTATGGATATTATTTTCATTCCAGGGCTTGAAGAGGCTCACAAATACTGTACAGGAAAACAAGTTTGAGGGTAGATTCTATCTGTGCCCAAGGCACCGTGAACTAAGTTCAGAATCATAATTAGAATCAGTTCCATCACTCTATTATCATATGAAAAAAAAAAAAAATAGCCAATGAAGAGCTTATTTGAAATTGATATTCTTTGAGATAAGCTTCAGTTCAAAGAGTTGATATTTTCCAGCAAGATGTGTTTTCATAACAAAATTTATCAAAAAATCCCAGTGATCTGTGAAAAAGAAGGAGAAGCAAATTGCTAATATCAGCACATGGGAAGCACTGTGAGGGGGAAGGACTGATGATGAGATTGATCAGTCTGGTGGATTATCAGCTCCCCCTCTGCTTTGAGGGTCACTTTTGTACAATTTTCTAATTTATGCTTTTCCTTACACTTAGATCCTACCCGAATGTCTTGACAGAAGCAGTCAGAGAAGCAGGGAGCACTGCTTAATCTGGGGGACAAACATTGAGAGACTTGCAGCCAAGAGAGAAAAATAACAGGAAAAACTGAAACAGAAAAATTTAGAAAGATACTCCAGTATGAGAGAGCATAAGAAAGGAGAAAAGCAGACATGGGGGAGCCATCAGCACAGGGAAAATCTATAGTACAGACTCACAATAACATGAAAAACATGAAAAAGAAGACAACATAAGGTACTGAGAGAGCATCTGCAGGTTTACACAGAGAAACAGATAGAAGGTACAAGAGTACTTTTAACAATTCATTTCATTTCTTCTATTAGTTCACATAATCTGCACACGTTGTTTATAATAACCTATAGTTGCAATCCAATGCAGTTTTTTTTTTTTTGCCATAAAACAACTTACCCAAGAATCTAAAATCATGCTCAAAGCATCAGCTTACATGAAAATTAAGTTTATCTTTCCAAAATTGGGAATAACATTTAAAAATTAATTTTTGAAGACTCAAAAACCAGCAGTTTTTCATTGAATTTTGACTTGCCAACACTTTAGTAACCTAAGAATTTATTGCCAGTTTCAATGGGAATTCACATGTGACACCAGTGACACCTATGTGTTAATATAAGAGCTCCTTTATATAACTACACTCATTGCTTGAATGTTTAAAACCTGCAAGAACTCCTGTGCAGAGATAATGAGATAACTGAGCTTCATGGTGTGAATTTACATTCCAGTGCAAGGATAAAAAAACACAAAACTAATCTATAAGCCCTCCATCAACACTCAGAAAGGCAGATTGCTGTTGTGCACAGGAAAAGGCTCATAAACAAGACATTATTATCATTAGATTCATAATGAGAACAGAAAGAAACGATCATTAGCCTAAGCCTGTCTCGGTAAAAGAAAAAACTACGGCTGAGTGTTAGGACTGTCCCTTAAAAATACCTGGGCATGGCAGAAGGGAGGCTGAGGGGAATCAGGGCTGGAGATGGCTCTGAGCAACCTGGTCTAGGGGAAGGTGGCCCTGCCCATGCAAAGCATTGGAACCAGATCAGCTTTAAGGTCCGTTTCATCCCACACCATTCCATGATTCCATGATGTCCATCCTTCACGGGACGCAGAGCGAAATTCAGTCACAAAGGACAAGGAAAACGCTAAATACTAAATACTAAATACCTTCTTTGCCTCAGTCTCCAACAGTAAGAGGAGTTGTCCTTCAGGTACCCAGCGCTCTGAGCTGAAGGGCAGAGACGGGAACAGAATGAAGCCCTCAAAATTGGTTCTACTCCTGTCATTAATGAATTTATAGAATCCTTTTTTATTGGTTTTCTATGGCAGTAGCCAGGTTTCAGTTCTAGCTGGGCTTTAGGCCTTGCCATTTTCTCCCTGCATGACCTCCAAACATCCCTGTAACTTTCCTGAGCTGCCCATCCCTTGTCCCTTTTCACAAAGGTCACAGACTCCCCTTTTTTGCCCAAGCACCACCCAAATTCTCTGTTCAGACAGATCATTGTTGAATAAATAAAATAAGGAGTGATTTAAAAATGAAGTCCAACCACAAGTAGATGAAAGGAAGTAGAGGTGACATATTCTCTGAAGAAAAAACATATACATTTCATCACATACTGTAGAAATCACGTAATATGAACAGAGGTTAAAAACTCACTTACCTACAACTAAAATAACACACACACACACACACCCCAAAAAAAAAAAGCAGGGAAAAAAACCACAGATCTCAAAGTCAATTAGAACAATTACAGCTGAATGAAATTTGCAAACATCCAAAATCAAAATCAGTGGAGAGCCTACAATTTTATTTTAGTAGATATAAAAATAATTCTAAATTCCATCAGCTAAACAGAACAGGCTCTTTTTTCCATGTTCATATATAAACAGCAGTTGGAATATCTCACAGATCTGAAGTCTAAAAGGAATTTGTCTGTGATAAAGGGATTAAAACAGAGAGAACAAGATAGCTGGAGATCAGAATGCTGTAATTTGACACTTCTCAGAGGAAATCAGTGCCTGTTATTTGATTATAACATTCTATATTCCCCCACTCTGTAAAGTATTACTGGCCTTTGTAGTATGTGAAAAATGTACTTCAGAAAAAGACGTGTTCAAAATGGTAAATGGAAAGGCAATAAATTAAAGCCTTTTATATACTGACTAATCATCTTTTAGGAGTCAGATATTAGAAAGTACATTTCAAATTTTCATGCTGTCATTTTTAATACTTCTCTCATCGAATACCACTTTCTGAAACCATATCCAAAATTAAAGCCTAATCTGTATGGGAGAATGAAGCTTTTACACAACTTTTGAAGTTGGATGACTGCCATGGAAAATGCACTCAAAAATAAAGAACACAGAACAAAACATACTGTAGGCAAATAGAAGGAATGAGCAAGGGGGCACTTAGGGGCACTTGCCCCTAAAAGGGGGCAAGGAAGACTCCCAGATAGAGTTTAGTGCTCATTTAATGAGAAGACACAAGGACTGCTTGTGTCTTCTCATTAAATTATACTAGGTAATCACAGAATCATGGAATGGTTTGGGCTGGAAGAGGCCTTACAGCTCATCTTGTTCCATCCCCTGCTATGGACAGGGGGATCTTCCACTAAACCAGCCCCAGTTGTTCCAAGCCCCATCCAGCTTGGCCTTGAACCCTCCCAGAGATGGGGCAGTGTCTTGGTTTAAGACCATTTAAAAAGCTGGACACTCCAAAATAAATCACCTCCACTTAATCCCAACCAATCCCTTGCCACCGGTAAGGAAAGATTGTAAGACATAAATGAGAAAACAACAGTTCACTAACAAATGAAGCAGCAACAGGCAAAAAAAAAAACAACCGTAAATAACTGTTACATACAAACCTGCCCAATCTCACAAACCTCACGGGCACAAAGAGAGATCCAAAATGCTGGAATCAGCCTTCCCAAGATGGCGCCCGTCTGAGGTGGCCATGTGGCTGAGGGGCAAAGGGAAGATGGCGCCACACCCTTCCACTCCAAAAGGACAACTGCAGGCCCCAGGAACAAAAAGACGAGATGGCAGCAACTCGTACCAGAAAGGCAGGAGCCCACAGAGCAGTTCTAGAGGCAGACAAAAATTTTCCAGCTCATGTGGGGTCTGCGCCGCTCCCGCTGCTTGTTCCTGCCATTTACAGGCTCTGCCATGGCCGCTGCGGTGTGAGGGGATAAAAGGACCGCTCTGGCTGCACTGGCACATGGCAGCCTGACCCCAGGAGCTTGCTGGCTTTCCTCGAAGCCGCCAGAGTTTGCAAAATTCGCCTCAAAACAGTTTCTAATTGTGAAACGCATCTTTACCGGTGGCTACGGTTGTAAGCCATAAAGAACCACCTCTGAAGAGAAGCTTCCGCCTTTTCTGCAAAAGCCGCCATGAAAGGAAGAGCCTCTTCTCCCACAGTCTGCTCTCCTGGAGCGGAGCCGCCTGCGACAGTCACACCTTCTCTGGGCAACCTGTGCCAGGGCCTCACCACCCTCACAGCAAGGATTTGATATCTAATTAAATCTGCCCCTAATATCTAATCTAAATCTGTCCTCCTTCAGTTTAATGCCATTCCCCCTTTTAACTATGCAGAAATCATCCTGGTAACATGGAACCCAACCCAAGATCCTCACGTGTTACATGAATCACAGCGGTATTTACAATTACATTCTGAACACAGAAAACATCACTTTAAAAATCTCAATTCCTTCGCAGCATTTACTCAACAGAATGGCATTTTATTGTCAAACTTTGTTACTAATTCTTTATCTTGTTTTTTTTCTTTTTCTTTTGTGTGTAATTATCACACAGTCATTCTTGAAATTTTCCAGTTAGTTTTTGAAAGATTAAAAATTCACTGTTCAGTGACAGAAGTATAAAGTAATGACCGAATCTTAAGCTCATCTCCTTGAATCTTTCTCCCTTTAGCATGCTACTCCCCAACTTAAATATCCCAGAAAAAAGTACTCCACACCACTCCTGATCTCCCACCAGTTTCCCTATTCATCACTAGGCAGCTGGTGAAACTCTCAGCTCCTTTGCTCTGCTAAAAACTTCCATCACTGACCTACACAGTCATCTGAGGCCACTCCTGTGCCAAGCTAAAAGGAATTTCCTTCCAAATACTTTTGATCTGACAGACTAAAATAACTGATTTTCCAGTTCAAAGATTACTCAAACTTTTCCTTTATTTCCTTTCTTTTTTAATATGTAAAAATAAATATATACAATAGAAAAAGAATTTCAGTTCAGAATTTCTGCCTAATGAATCAACAGCGATTTCATTTCCAGCACTCAGCAGCAACTCAGAGGATGTTTCAGTAACACATAAATCAGAACAGGTTCAAAAAGGGAGGTCAAGATGTTCACCCTATGGTGCTCTGCAGCTTCACAGAACTGTTCTGAGGGATCAGGGACTTCAGCTCCAATCTCCACATTGAATTATGCACAGAGGGGACACAAATACAGATTTCATGCATGGAGGAAATCTCCTTGCAGAACATTGCTCATGGTTAGCTCAAAACTTAATTGAAAAGGCTGTACATTAAATCCTGCTGAGGATTACTCACTGTGGATTAAGCCTACCCAGTTTGGGAATTACTGCTGGAAGACAGAACAGGGCAAGATAACTGCCTGTGGTACCTATTCAAATTTGTAAGATTTTTTTTTCTTCTTTTAATAATTTTCTTAAATTAAAGTGAAACTATTCTCCAAATTTGACCTGAATTCAGAAATTTCATGCATACTAATGGGTAGTGGAGTTAAATATTTACTGCAAAACATGGCCTAGTTACAGTCCCTTGATAGGGATTTTTTTTTTCTTTTAACTGTGCGGCATTTCTGCAATACTTTCTCAAATAAAACCTTTACTAACAGCAATATTTCTTCTAAAAGAACAAGCAGTCATTTAAGGATTTGATTTTAATATTCAAGTCAAATATTTCTGGAGGAAACACTACTTCCCTATCTGTCAGTTTCTGAGTATAATTTTATTTTTGACAACCGCCAGAAGTTGGACGTTAAAGAAATTTTATTCTGATTTTATCCTGATATAAAGACACAACAGTAATAAAATCTTCAAAAAAGACAATGTAAATAAATATAGTATAAAAAAATCACCAAATGCATTCATTCATATTACTTTTCAAACTTATATCACTGCTTTTGCAAAATCTGTCTCAAACTGTCATGTTCAGGCAATATATCAAACACCAACTACCTTTTATAACAAATACACCCAGGAGATGGGATTCACTTTCATAAATTGAAACTAACATGAGCTTAAACAAAACACTGAAAAATTAAATGAGTATCAGAAAACTCCAGCCAAGGCTAAACAGAAATAAATTTTTTGGAAATGGTGCAGAGAACAGCGTAGAAGTAAAGATCCTCAGACAGGCAGCTGGCTTCACCAAGAACCAGTATCATCAGAAGTTATCCCAAAAGTGTAAACCATGTGCACAAGAAACTCATGAAATCATGGAATGGTTTGGGTTAGAAGCGACCTTGGAAGACTATCTCGTTCCAACCCCCCCGGCATGGGCAGAGACACCTCTTTGCATTTCATTTTTTCTCCAGTTTTAGTTTTCTCCTTAAGGATCAATCCTGATCAGGAACAGAGAGGACAAGGACAAGACATTGGTGCTGTTGGGTTTGTTTCACAAAAAGATTAAGTAGTTTGGGTGAGAAGGGATTTTGAAGGCTACCTAGCCCATCCCTTGCAATCAGCAGGGACATCTTAACTAGACCAGATTGCTCAGAGCCCCATCCAACCCGATACTGAATATTTCCAGTGATGGGGCATCTACCACCTCTTTGGGCAGACAGTTCCAGTGTCCCACAGAATCACAGGACAGTGAGTGCTGAGTGCCTGATGTATGTGGTTAGCCATAAACACAAATTATATATATACATAAGCTGTATATGAATGTTTGTGTGCACGTGCATACTGGAAATACAGGATCAGTCTCGTTCCAGCTTCAAACTGGGGCCATGGAGCTGCAGCAGCCTCACTCCTGGTTTTGGGAACCCCTGACCCTACTTTTCTGTATAGCAACTCTTGGAGATGCTCTACAATGTCTGCTTTATCATCTGAAGTGTTTTAAATCGTTTTGGAGCAGGAATTTTAATGTCTTTCTGCAGTTCAATTCTCAGAGAGCTGAAAGATAATTAATGAATGGAAAAGAGTCTGAAAGAGCCAGCGTTAGAGTATTTGCATGGAATGGCATTTAGAGGGAGAGATTTCTCAGGAGGAGGATTGCAAACATGAATAACAATTGAAGTCACTTCCATACGTAACAAGCAATTCAAAGTAGATAAGGAATATTTTTTATTAACAAGGTAAGAGTTTTCAGGCCATGGCTCCAGTGACTTGCTGAATAGAAGACTTCAAATCTTTGTGCTAAAAGCTCTCAGCCCAACCATGAGCCACCAGCCAGACAAAGAGCAAGCTGCAGAGCACCTCATCACAGGTATTACTGGAAAAAAGAGAACAGGTTTATTGTACACATAGGTTCTTTCAAAAGTGCAGACAAAGATTCTTTCTTCCATTAAGCAGGACTGCCCACATGCCTCACTTTACTTTCAGGATGAATAGAAATTCTAGTTTGTCTAAAAAAACTGTTTTCCAGTAATTTCTCTCCACAGACACTTCTTCCTCTATCAAGAACTAGCACATGCTAACTTCTGTAAGAAAAAGAAGTTCTCATATACTTCAGTGAAAAAGGTTTATAA
>WAAG01045034.1:0-30980 GCA_013390105.1 Tichodroma muraria
CCTGTTAAACAGTAGGAGAGGAAGGAATGATGAAGCAGCTTGCTAAATTGAGGAGGTGTGAGGATGCAGACTAATGAGAAAGAGTGATAAGGATGCCAGAGCAATGAGGAAAGTATTGATTCTTCTTCCAGCCTGTCCTCTTCCTTCTTCTTTTGCATATTAGATGATAGCAGTGTTCACACAATCAGCTGGAGGCTCAGGGGTCCGTGTGATATTGACAGAAGAAACAAGGTTTTTCCAGGAGCCACATTTCGCAGTCCTTCCTGGCCAGCAGGAAGTAATCTCACAAAGCACTTGGTCCTCTCAGGAACACAAGGTAGTTTTCCTCCTTGCTCCTCACTTTTGGTCAGGTAGATAGACCTTCTGCTTAACCTCATACTTTTACGGCTTTTAAATTTGGTTAGCAAAGAGTTTGAAATGAAACAGTGACTTCAGGATGTTGAATAAGAATTAATTTGATAGAATTAATCTGCTACAACTAAAAGAAAAATTCTTTTCTAGATCTGTCTTTGACCATTGTAGCATGTTCATCATAGCTGGAGATCACCCTTAAAGTCAGCTAAAACTATGACTCATTACAGTGGAAACTAAATAATGGATATAACCCAAAACTGGTTGCAAGTAACGCAATCAATGTTGCAACAAGTTTTCCAATCTCCACACAGTATTCATTCATGAGTATTTTCATGAGACGTGAACAAGATGGCAAGTTTTCCAAGTGTACTATCTTGAATTATTTTGTTTTACAGAGAAAAAAGGATATCAGAAGTTGGTAATATTTTTGAGCATAATTGCAGGCTGTGACTTTGGGTACGTTTTATTTATTTTTTAAGGCATGGCCTTATAAAAAGTGCAATTCAGACTTGATAGCATAGAAGAATAGTGCAATCATGTAACAGTATAGTTTTGCACAAAAGGAACTCTTCTCCTAATCATAACCCATCCTCCCTCAAAAACTAGTATTGAACACTCACACCCCTTCTCAAGAAAAGCAGTCAGCATTTTTCTCCAGGTAATGCAAATTACTTTTAAAAATCTCTACTTTCTTATTCCCTTTTTCTCTATACTGCCAATCAGAAAATGAAATATCCCAGAATCATTAAAATAGAAAAAAAAACAAAAACAAAAACAATTATGGAGATTAACCCTGATTTCCCTTAGCTCTTATGTCAGTGTAAAACTACGGTGATTTTGGTAGCAGGATTCTTGATGCACATTCTTTGAAAAATAACACAAAACTTATAAAGTCTTAAAACAATTTCCATATTTTTAAAAGTAACCTTGAACCATTCATAATGGAAGGAAAAGTTGAAGGTAGACTTTTAAAAATACATAATGACGGAGCTTAGTGAAATCTGAATTATTCCTCAAAATCAATATTTCTATTGAACTATCCTTCAAAAAATAACATTTTGACAATTGATGATTGCTAGAATGGTCTTTTCACAGATTGACTAATATATATTAGTAGCTGGGATGATTGAGAAACTTAAAAATTAAAACAAAAAACCTTCAAAAAAGAATTTTTACCATTTGAGTTTATTGAAATATTATGAGAGTAATGATAATTTGGAATAAAATATTAACTTTCTATTGTATTAGCAACTATTCAGTAAGTCAAAAATACTTCATATAGCCCTTAAACCTAACAACAAGCAAGAATTTTTCATAGATTATGTGGTTTTGATATTCAGAAAAGGTTTGAACTCAAAACTTCTATCAGAATGTTGCCAGAGAAGGAGGTCTTTGGAAACATTATTGTTAGCCTATTTTATTAGTTGAACAAACACATTTCATTGATAATTCTCTTGACTTTTATTTGCCATAGTTTCATGACAGAATTTGATTTTATAAAATAGGCTTTTAATAGGAAATTTTTATTTCATAGCATAAAGGCAATCAATAAATATAATTAGCTCATAATTCTGTGTATTACATGAAATCTCGATGACTAAAAAAGTAATGAATTTACTGATTTCACACTTATTTAATTAATTGCTGATTTCACACATTTCTGTTTGGTAGTTTAACCCAGGGATGGCTTTCAGATGTTCTTTTCATTCTTCTTTCAGTCAATACTTTGTGAGTAGTGATTTAGTATTTTCAGCTGTAGGGTTGGGAATGGAGAACAGATAAAAAATGATTCTGGGTAAAAAGGGAGAAAACGCTACACAAGACTTGGGTCTTGAATTGGACCTAGAGCAAGGGACTTGGAATTACAGGGGGCTGAACAAATTGCTTTGTCCTGTCAGTAAATATCTACTACTGAAACCCAGTGGCAAAATACAGACTTCATTCCCCTCTAGTTGTGGTGCCTCTGGAAGTTACCTGTGGAACCTGCTCCTGCAGGTTCCCAGGATTGTTCAAAGAGAAATATGCCTAGGATTCCACTGATGATCCATCAGGAGATGCTGGAATTTGCATGGCAGGTCCTGTGGGTTTTACTGAATATTTTTGCCTCCAATTTTATTTTCTCTTAATCCCAGGAAAAAAAAAAAAAAACAAAAAAAAAAAAAAAAAAAAAAAAAAAAAAAAAAGACAATGAAAGGAAAGAAAAGGAAAACCAAAAAAAAACCTCTATGGGTTTCTGGATTTAAGGTTCTGCAATAATGATTTTGTAAAAGGAAGCATAAATTAAGTTTGGAAAGGATTCATGATACTACTATTTTTAAAAGTAACTTGTTATGTAATGCTTTTTTTTAAGACAGGGCTTTTTATATTGCTTAAAATGGCATGATGAACTTTTCATTTAATTAGTCACCCTGGATACATTATTTTATATATAGGTTTTCAAAAGAGACTAAACTGAAATTTTAATATAAATGTTATGAAAAAAAACAATCTTTACAACAAATATTTTTCTGACATTTTGATAAGCTGAATTTTATAATTATGTGTTGCTCCAAAACAAGTTAACTTTTCCCTTAATCTTTTAATAAGGATCTCACTTTATGGTGTAATCTGAAAGAAATTTCACCTGAATAATTACAGAGAATTTTCTGTCAGCTAAAAGAGAGGGTAGCTGACTGTGCTGTCCTGTTAGACTTAGACACAGCTCCATAAACAGTTACAGTCTGAAGGTACAGTCCTTTTTTGTCTGCAGTGTTTATCCTTCATTTGATTGTACGAGTGTACCACATCCTGGTTTGGGATGAAAACAGGTCAGACAATGTCCAATGAAAACACGAATTTTAGCTTCTGCAATGGTCTTATTAGCATGCTCATAGGAAAACCTAAAACAACTTTCAGCAATTCTCTTTTTCCTTGCAATCACCATACCCTAATGTAAGTGATGAAAACACAATAGAATAATTAATGCCCACTTTCTAACCAGTAAACTGAACAAGCTTTCTCATCCGGAGGAACTATAGATTTCTTTCCCAGTTAATGAATGTGACGGACCATGTCTAATTTGGAAGCTGTATAGACAGTGGACCTTCAGGTATGAAAAGTAGCACCACCTTTTCCCCTTGTAGTCTCATACATTTCCTTTAAAGTTTTTCATATTTATGTATTTTTAACATAGGGTCTCAAAAAGACTAATCAGCTGAGATCTGTCCTAAAATCAGACAGATTTACTTAATCTTTGATACTTTGACACTAGTTGTAATAGTTAGAGACCTAACGACACTTTATTTGGCTTTATTATCTTAAAAATTGGACATGATGATGATGACTATTTACCAACAGTTCAAAATACTTCAGAACACCAAGGTATAAATGAGCATAGAAGATTGGAAAAGGGACCTTTAAGATCATCAAGTCCAGTCAAGTGCTGTCATTTCCACCACTGAAGCATGTCCCCAAGTTCCACACCTAGACAATTTCTGAATATTTCCAAGGATGGTGATTCCACCATTTCCCTTGGCATCTAATTCCAATGCTTGAACCCTGTTTCACTAAAGAAATCTTCCCTAATACTCCATCTGAATCTCCTCTGGTGTTACTTAAGGTCACTTCCTCTTGTACAGTCTCTTGCTCCTTGGAGGACAACCCTGACCTGACTGCAACCTTCTTTCAGGAGTTGTAGAGAGTGATTATGTCCCTCCTAAGCCTGTTTTTCTCCAGTTGAGCCCCCTCAGCTCCCTCAACTGCTTTTCATGAGGCTTGTGCTCCAGACCCTTTGCAGCTCCATTGCCCTTCTCTGAAAACACTCCAGCCCTTCATTGTCTTTCCTGTCTTGAGTGGCCCAGAGCTGGACACAGGATTCAAGGTAAGGCCTCACCTGTGTCCATTACAGGGAGACAATCACTGCACTGGTCCTTCTGTCACAACATTGCTGACACAAGCCGCGTGCCATTGGCCCTCTTGGCCACCTGGGCACCCACTGGCTTGTGTTCAGCTGCTGTTGACCAAGGTGCCCAGGATTTTTCCTGCCTGGCAGCTTTCCAGCCACTCTGCCCACAGTGCTGGGGGGATCAAAGTACAGAACCCAGCACTTGGCCTTGGTTGAACCTCAGACCACTGACCTCAGACCATTGATGCAGCCTTTCCAGATCCCTCTTCAGAGCCTTCCTACCCTCTAGCAGATCAACACTCATACCCAACTTGGTATCATCTGCCATTGACTGGAGATGCTCTTGATCCCATCATTCAGGTTGTTTATAAAAGTATTAAACAGTGTTGTCCCCAGTACTGAGCTCTGGGGACCTCATTTGTGACCAGCAGCCAACTGGATTTATCTCCATTTACCACCACTCTCTGAGCCTAGACATCCAACCAGATGTTTTATCTAGAGAACAGTGCACCTGTCCAAGCCATGAGCATACAGTTTCTCCAGGAGAATGCTGTGGGAAATGGTGTCAAGGGCTTTACTACGGCCCAGACAGACATCCACAGCCTGTCTCTCATCCACTTGGCCACCTTGTCAAAGAAGATCAGGTTTGTCAAACACAACCTCCCTCATCTTGTTCTGTCTGCTCAAAATAGTTTTAAATTGTAACTGAAGATGTGGAAGAATAATTGAAAAAACACAATTTCCTGGATATTTAGATCCAGTAGAAGTTTGGCCATATCTTACATTTAAGTGTGTGTAGAAATTAAGATGCATTAAAAATCTGTAAATCTGTGGTTCAATTATCTAGCTATAGTTCACAGTGGCTTTTCTCTGCAAGCCCTGAAGACTAAAAACTATTTGAAGTATTAGCATAACATATTCAGTGTATGTTACTCCATCTATTATCAATTATTAGTGTACTTATAGTGGTTAGAAAATACTAATTATGCCATGTATAGCATAAGTGAATGATGAGTAGAAACATGAAAATAAGAAATTCCTGTTCTATATTTCTTATCTAGAAAAATGGGAATATCTGAGGTAAGATCTTAGACACACTGTTGATACGTTGTCTATTTTACTTATTAATGGTACTAATATTATTCATGACAGGGACCTTTTCATGTGAGAGAGAACAGATTATACCCTGTATTCTGCATTTTTGAGATGAGACCTACTTAAATTTTAATTGTACTTGGATAAACTATCCTACAATATTTTAAGAAAAAGATACATCTTGCGCAGCTGCAGAAGCTTGGACAGTTCCAGAAACAGCTGCCTTGCACAAATAAGCTGCTCCCTGTGAGGCAGTAATTCCTGATCCCGTTGACTTTAGGCTGTCTTGTACTGCAGTGAGTAACTTCATCTTGTTTGAAACTGTGACTCCCAGGTCAACAACACTGCTTGAAGCAACTCCATCAGAGCTGAGAGCAGCAGCAAGGCCAAGAGCAGCTGTCTAACCAGGGATTCCCTCTCTTTCAGACAGCCTCTTTTGGCTCCCCTGAGTTCAAAACTCTGCAGGAACTCTTGCTTTATCAGATGGATTAGTCGAACACGTCCTTCTCTCGCAAATGAAAATCTCCTGTTATATAAAGGGAGATAGCCACAAAACCCTTACAAAAATATCTTCCTTCAGTGATGCTGGTAGTGTTGACTTTTGCACTTGTAATGACTCATGGACTTAGTGGGAGTTTGAGGAATCATGGCTTACACGGGCGCAGGGCCACAAGCTGTCATTGCAGAGGATGGCTCTTCAGGAATGGAGTTTTCCCATGGGTGAAACACCAGATTACAGCTCCACAGCTGACGACTAATGCATTTCCGGTGTGGAGTCACAAGTCTCACCAGACTAAAAATACCACTGATGAAACAAGAAATAAATTGTATCAAAGGTAATATTGTCCAACCCTTCTAAAATCTCCCTACTGGAATATAACATGTCTTCATAAGGTAGAAAGACTGTGGCATTCTTGAACAAATCCAATTGACAGGCTAACTCTGGCAGAAAATTTTCCACAAGTTCATTCTTATGAAACAAAAGTGAGCTATGGGGAAAACCTCTGCCACTTCAAGTATTTTTATGTTTGCTGTGCTGTGTGCTCCTCCTACCCATGACAAAACTATCACTAATGGCTACAAGCAAGTAAATCTCTTAGCAAAGCTCTAATCTTTGGATATCTTGCCTTGGTGGGGAGCAATTCCCAGAAGCAGCATAATGTCCTATTTTATGTTTTGCAAGCATTTTTAACATCTAACCAAGAGTTGTGAATTGTTATTCTTCTGTGTCACAGAGAACGGATGCTCCCTTTTCACTCAAATTTTATAGGGAGCAGCATTACTGTCATTTAAGGCTCATAGGGAAGTTTGACACAGTTCTTTATATATTTATAAAAAAACTGGTCAGGCAGAAACTGTACCCAGTGTGATTATATATGCAAGATCATGCATGTGATATATGTAAGCACAGCTTCTGACTGAAGATAAAACCAAAACTAAACCAAGCAAATATAAATCCTCCAAAACTCCAACCAGTCAACAACAAAAAGTCCCAAACCAAATCTGTTACCAGTCAAAAAAAAATGTTACTTGAACTTATTTGCGATGTGCACATAATTAGCATAAGTTTCTCAAATTGCATCCAAGAGATGTAGACACAGGAGAAAAATAACGTCTGAACATACAGGATTTGGATTAGGAAAGCCAAAAACCATCTAGTGTTGAATGTGAAAGGAAAAAGAAGAGCTCCCACAGGTACTCAGACATGACTTTGTGTTCTCTGATTCTGTAACTCTTTGTACTGCAATGTTCTCCTACCAAGATGAACACTATTTATCCATAAAATATGCTTGAAATAACAGTGTACAAAGTAGTAAGCACAATTTCATTCATCTATTTGCTTGATTTGTGCAAGTAAAGTATCTCAGAAAATCTGGGAGATTAATAGATTTTCATGATAAATATTAATTGTCTCAGTATTTCTGTCATTACAGTATTTCCAGTTATATAGATTAAAGGGGTTTACCCCTTCCAAGTCCACTTATGTTGTAGCTTTCTGGTTTTCATTGTAGTATTTCAGAAATTAGAAGGTTACATTTTTTTTCACGCTCTAAAGGAAATTATTGCTACATAATCCTTATTAGTGAGGTTGTAGAATGAGTGAAGATAATGGAGGATTTTTCCTACTCCAAGCAATGCCCTGGTTTTTATTCCTTGACTCCTTTCAATGGCAACCCTAGTGTAAGGAGGGATGGTATTCTGGGAACAGTAAAGTGACAGAGCAGTGAAATTGAACAAATCATATTTTCCATTAACATAATGAGATTTAGCATGTTGCTTAGGAACATAGCCAGTTTCAATCATCCCTCTCATGTCCAGTTTGTATATGGTGATTTTCAGTACTATGAGTTATTTTGACACCTTGTTTGGAGCTTTTAAAGTTTGTTGAGACGGATCCTTATAAGATTTCACAAAAGAATTTGTTTTCTTTTATAAACTTTTTAAAAGGAAATTCCATCTGAAATACACTCGACAATAACCTTTTCAGGCTAAATTAAGATGAGTTCATTTTTGTAATTTTTTATTTCACTGATAATGTGCTGTTTAGTCATCAGATAATGGGACTTTTCATAGATGATGAGAACTCATTATCACAACCTTCTAATAGAAATGCATCTTATCAGAGGTGCATGACTGCTATTCTTGATTTGATTTGAAATCATGTCTGAAAAAACACATAAAATATGGTATCTTAATTGTTCATGAGGCTGCTTGTTAATAGATAATGTCTAGATCATTCACTGTGAACCCCAGATGTGTCCTGTTTGTCCTCTATTGAGAACATAACTTTTAATTGTCTGAAACACAAGTTTAAACATTTAATAATAATGATGAAGAAGTCAAATTGTATCCCTTATTCATCTCTACATTATTGTGAGATCAGAAGATGACATTTTGTTGGAGGTTTATCTAAATAAGGGTATTTTTAATTACCCATGGCTTTTAAGCTTTTTGGTTCTTACTCCAGAAACACAAGACAGAAAGATGTATTACAAACTTTAATTTGTTGATGAAAGGACTGAAAGTTGCGCTAATTTCTGAAGAGGCCATGTATGTGAATAGAGAGAAAAAAAAGAAAAATATCTGTCCCCATAAGGCATACATAAGATAGATCTGCTCTTCCTGAACAAATGCAGTTGTTTTGGCAAAGAAAACAATAAAAATCAAACTGAAATTGCATATTTTTCAGGTGGGCTGTAGATACAAGTTGAGTTTATTTGGTACTGCCCTCTTGGTAATGCTCAGTTCTTGACGTTCTGGACTGTAAAGAGTTCCTTGAGAACTTTTCATATTTCCTGACTTTGTGGTGCTGTGGGAAGTAACAGCTGAGATCAGAAAAAAATGAGCAATATTGTAAGTATATTCATTCCAGTGAGTGCACACTGTGGTTTCTACAATCTTATTACCTTTCATGATATTTTCAAAAACCTCAAGAAGATATATTTTAGAGGCAGTCTTCATTCCTGTCTCTTTAGAGTTTCACCAACCTGAATTTAAATCAAAAACTCTTCCCTTACAAAGAATGACAAGCATATTGTTGTTGCATATGTTGACTATTTACACTGCCTTTAACTTTCATTTGCTTCAGCTCTCTTGAGTATTGAATTGGAAAATATTTCTGGGGCTCCATGCTTAAAATCAAGCTATTCACTTCTAACACTGGATAAATAACAGCTAGCAGGTATCTATGAAGAAAAAACAAAACTATTTAAGGGATTTATGGTATTTTACTTATATCAACTGAGTATACATATATTTAAGAAACTTATTAAGATTTTTAACCCAGAAAAATCCCTAGTCTAGAGCATCTTTTTTGTCTTTCTTTAGTGACGCCTTTAAGTTTTTTTCTTTGCCACTATTTCTTAGAAGGCTTTATTTTCTTGTTTTAATTTTACCTTTTCCAAGAGGAAAGTGTTATCTCCTACATTTTCTTTAGTAGATCTACATAATTTATACAGATGTTCACTGCTTTCTAAGTACTCTATCACAATCAGTATGTAAAAGGTGGACTACTAGTAACATTTTTCAGCTATTTATCTTTATTTAAATATTCTTACCATATCCTTTTAGTCTTACAGAAAGCGGTAAAAGATAAATGTTACTACAGAAGAAATAAAAGATCTTTGTTATAAGGTCAAGTCCAGGGAGAAGTTTGGCAAGGGAATCCATCCTGAACCTTGGGACTGAATGTGAGGGTCCTCCTTATCCCTTTTTATACTTGCCCTTTTCTATGCTTATCCTTTTTCCAACTCCAGCCTCTGTGGAGATCTTTTTACACTGATTTTAGTTTTAGAATGACTGAATTTAGATTTTAGTCGGATTTTTCTGTGTGCTTTAACTATCTGGTAAGTAGTAGAGTGAATCTTGCCAATTAACTTTCATTTTTATATTAAACCTTCTTCTGCTGATACCTTTCCCAGGGATTCTACAAGTAACATAAAACACTCATTCATGACAAACAGAAGTTGGAAGTCTTGGTGAGAATGGACGCAGAAGATACCTGGTCTGTGATGTGACCTGCCGCTGTGAATCTCTATGCAAACTTCTGACACTGATGGTCTCACTTTGCCAGCAGGAGCACCAGTGTAACAGTGGAGAAGTACCTTCCATTTTGCAGTTGCAAGTTGCTGGGGCACTATCAGAAATTTTCCTAAGTCATACCAGGGCCCACAAGGCTCAGCTTCTGGCTGGAGGATAACCTATGAAAATAAATCTCAAAAGAAAACCAAAAATTTTCTTTGCCCCAGGGAACTTACATATTCAAATACACAGTTTGGTGTTCCTTGTACCTACATAAAGATGGTCTTGGCAATATGCAGGTTAGGTTTAATAAGAGCTTTCCAATCTTTCACGTCCAGAGAAACTACGCCTTTTTGCTACATTGTGCAAATCAGATTCTGGGCCAGTCATGCCACCAAGAGGCCATTTTCTTGCTCATGACCCTTGCACTAGTTAATGGCTTCGTTGTGTGCATGCAGGTATGTCTAAAAGATAGGATTTCTCAAATCATATATGCCAATAGAGTTTAATGTAAATTTATTCCATGAGGGGGAATCCATTTACTTTCACTCGACTCAATTTTGAACTCCTTAGAGATTTAAGCTTTTTCTGCAATCTTTGCAAATTTCTCATCATCTTTTTGGAACACAAATCTGCAATGTTGATTTGATAGCAATGTAAAGAATTACTGCCTTTTTGTCTACATAAAGTATGGTTTAATCTTTTGAGACTCTAAAGCATTTTTAATAAATTGAGAAGACATTGATACCTCCTATTAAAAACTGCAATACTCTTTACTGGCAAGATATGACTTAGTAAAGAGGACTCAGAGATAATAAAGCATGAAGGAGCTGGTTATTTGGTTAAGCAAAATTAGTGTTCACTTAATGTAAGAACAGAAAAATTCTAACTGCACATCTCTGTAATTTAAGTGGTATTTCACTTCCGTAGGTAACTTCTACACACATTTCTGCTGTTTTTCCTCAGGGTCATATAAGGGCTATAAAATTTCAGAATATCCTACCTAAGCAGATAGGAATTCCCAATGTGAAAAAAAAAAGAAAAGAGCTTTGTGTGGGGTATTGGTTAGTGGTGTTAGACAAGGGAAATGATTTTCCCCTTGTACTGGTGAAACCACATTTCTAATCCTGTGTCCAGTTCTGGGCCCCTCACCGCAAGAAGGACATTGAGGTGCTGGAGCATGTCCAGAGAAGGGCAATGGAGCTGGAGTAGGGTCTGGAGCACAAGTCTGATGAGGAGCAGCTGGCATTGTTTAGCCTGGAGAAAGGAAGCTCAGGAGGGACCTTATCAATCTCTACAACTGCCTGAAAGCAGGAAATAGGGTGAAGCCAGATGGGAGTCAGACTGTTCCCCCTGGCAACAAACAATAGGACAAGAGGAAGTGGCCTCAAGTTGTGTTGGGGGAGATTCAGATTGCACATCAGGAAGAATATCTTCATGGAAAGTGTCATCAAGCACTGGAATGGGCTGCCCAGTGAGGTGGTGGAATCGCCACCCCTGGAGGTGTTCAAGAAATGACTGAATGTGGCACTCAGCCACATGGTCCAGTTGGCAATATGATGATTGGTCAAAGGTTGATCTTGATGATCTTGGAGGTCTTTTCCAAGCTTAATGATTCTGTAATTGTGTAAAAAAGCTAAAGTCTTTGTGTTAGCAGGAACAGGAAGGATGCAGGCACAAGCACAGGTGAAATAGCAGGAATAAATTTATTTTCACTGCCTTTCTAAACAGGGCTTCCCTGAAGCAGTAGCTGGGCAGAGGCACACAGATGTGAGCCCACTCACACAGACACCACAGAGCTCATGCTGGAGGAGCTCTAGCCCATCCTGGAGGATGAGCGAATGTGCTGTTTTCACCTGTGTGTCGGGGGCTCCTGCAGGTGTGATTTACCACTCTCCTTTGATCTTTCCCGCAGCAGGGCAGAAATCTCAAGCATGTTCCACGGGGTGCCTCCAAATCTATCACGTTATCTAAACAGAGATCTTGTGCTTGTTCTACAGGCAAGACCAAACAACAATTTGTATGATCTATGTGTTTCTCAAAACCCTGTCTGCAAGTTACTCAAGCCTGTTTACAATCCTCTTCTCCAATATTCCATTATTTCTCCCTCAGCTCTGTGACAAGGACTGCATCATGTAATACAGAACACATAAAAACTGTGTGCTTGATGCTATTAGTGGAAGATCTAAAGCACCCATAACTTTCCCTGAGAACCTGCATTTGCCTGATCACCTTGCACAGTGCCACAGGCATGTCATAAAGGTAGAGAAATAATAACTTTAGTTAACTAGAATATGTGTCTCTACGAGACAAAAAGAAACTGAAGAAGATTTAGGGAAATGCATTTTGTACTTTGCTATCAGCATCTTGTTCTCTTTTACATCAACATATACATTCAGCATTTTCCTCATTTAATTACAAACTTACCTTATAATGTTCTTTCAATTCAGTGACAATGCTTATAAAAAAAGGGATTAAAAACTTCATCTTTGAAGTCTGTTGATTTTGTTTCCTATTCTATTTGATCTAAAAATAGATTAAATCTCCATAAATTACTTCAAATTTTTTAAAAAAAATATTTTTTACTATGTAAAAATGTCTTAAAATCAGCGAGATTCTATTATGCTTCTGAACTTTAGTTGGAGAAGTAATAGCTAAATTCAAGGTCTTGTATTCCCTTCATATGGCTAGACATGTAAATATTTTAATGATATCATGATATAATTTTAATTAATTCACTAAAAATTTAAACTTAATACCATAATTCTCTATTTTCTCTTTTCCCCCCCCCCTTGAATTCTATGAAAAAAAGAAAGAAAATACAGGTCTTTAAAACAAATAAATTAATCCTTCAAATGTTTAAGCTATCTTTCTGTTTGATCTGACTCCTAACTTTCTATCTTGCCTTCTGTATATCTTTAAGGTCAACCAGTGAGGTTGTGGAGTCTCCACACTTATATGCATTCAAAAGCCATCTGGATATAGTCTGAGAAATTGGCTCCAGGTGGCTGCTTTTGACCAGAGTGTTGTGCCATGTGATCCCCTCTAAACCTTACCACTCTGTGATGGTTCACTGTTGCAGCATTTGAGTCATAAGGACTACTTATGCTTCTATTCTTTGGACATTTCCAAACATTTCATCTGTCTTTTTCACACCAGAAATTTAGCAATGGACATGTTCCTGCATCTTTTATATGTGTCCAGTTTTATTACCTGTTCTATCTATTTTTTTAAATAGATATTTAGTACAAAGCATGCAGGTTTGTCTGAAGAATTTCTAGTCCAAATGTTATGTAACTTTTTCATAAAAGATACTCTACTGATTCTTTCTTCTTTCTGCCTTTGGATTATTTTCCATCATTATGGTGTTCTGTAGATAATAAAATGCCCAGTGTTTATTTACAGAAAATCTGTTAAAAAACATTGATGACAAAAGGAATGGTTGCCATATTCAAAACTATAGTTCTGTCTCCTTAGAGTTGTGTCTTGTGCTTTCTAGAAGTGCAGAAACTGGAAGAAACTTTAGCCTTCAATATCTAGGTCTTTACAGTTCTGGCACCTGTACCAAAGGTTTACACACAGTTTCCTTCAAGTCTTGTTCTCTCAATGAAGTCAACAAGTAAGAATAGTTACACATTTTGCTTTTTATCCCTGTCAATAAATAATACATTGGTTTTGGCTCAAGAGCGGACAAAATATGCTAGTTTACAATGAACTTGCTTTCTTGCTGTATACATGCAGGTGGAACGAACATGGCAGTTCCACTGCCCAAATCCATAATGGAATATTTATTTTTATTGGCAAGATATTAAGTACTTTTTTCCACAAGGCAAGCCTGCTTTGTCTTCAATGGTATTTGGTTATATGATCTCCCTGTCTTTATCTCTGCCCACATTCCACTGAGGGGTAAAGCAAGTGACTGGCTGAGTGGATATTTATCTGCTAGCCAAGGTTAATCCACCAGTGTAATTTACTTCATTCATGCTCCACAGCCAGCCATCCTCCTCTGTGCATTTTCTGCAAGAATAACAAGATTTTTAAAATCATACAGGTTGATAATGATTAGCATTTTGTGCTTCAGTATATATTCCTAGGACTCTTCAAAACATGCTCAGAATATAATGTCCTTTATCTGACACCTGTATATTTTCTTTATTTTCTTCTTACCTTCTTTTTCTCTTATATTTCCATTGCTGTAATATAAATCTTCTGTGAATATTTCCTGCAAGTGACATTAATGTTCTGCTGAGCTGCTCAATACATTTTGGCTCATCCTCCTTCTGTGGCACTGTGATGTGTAATTGTTTTCAAGACATTATTGCAGATACTTGGTCATTTCTTTCAGTCAGTCTTTCTCCAGTCAGATTCTGCCTGATATTTTGCCTTGGCCATGAAGTTTCCTACAGACATTTTTTGTGTCTTATTTAGTGGAAGGTCACTGCTAATTAGTGAAGCTCTGGGCTATTCTAGGAGTTAACCCTAGATTTTGTTCTGTCCAGATTGTCCAGAAAATGTTCTTATCATCTTTTTAGTTTATCCTCATCAATTTTTTACCATAAGTCCTCATTAATCCTCATGCACAAAGATTACTTGCCTAGGTTTCTTAAAAAGTTGTTGAGGATTTGGTAGATAGCTTTAAAATTGATTTTTTCTTTATTTATTTTTTTACATCTGCTTTCTTAACTGTTGATGCATATTCCTTGTGCATGTCTTGATTTTGTAATCAGGTTTTTCATATTCTTGACATTATATTCGTGACATAAATTATTTCTCTTGAAAGAATGCAAAGACTGTTGTAAAAAAATGTAGGCCCAAAAGAAGGCACCATTTTTCTAACACTAACTAGTAAATGTTCTCAGAAAGACTAGCTAGAGGTACCTTCCCTCCAGTATTGCAATTTGGCAATCAAAAATTTAGGAATTCAGGTGATCCAACTATCACAATTATAATAGCTACTGGAAGACTTAAAATACACAAATTCACCTAAATCTTCTCTGAACATACATATATTCCTTTCTCCTCCATTAGATCTGGAGTTGTGTTTCCTGCAGTTGAATTCTACCTTGCATGAGAAAGCACTTTGTGTTCAGAGGCTGCCAGGTGATTTCAGTGGCTGGCTGAGAGAAACAGCCTCTCCCTCCCTACTCATATTCCTGCCCTGGCTATGCTGTAGGTTGGCTTCCTGCCCTGTGGCTGAAGTTTCTGGATTTCCTGGATTGATCCTGGATTTCGCTTGTTATCTTGCCTTTGCCTGGTGCTCGCTGGACCCACAGCAGTCCCTGCCAAGCTCTGCTGGCCTGGCTCTCGTGCTGTGGGAGCCATCTCATGCTGCCACCACGGTTGCCATCGGATCCAAGTTTGTGTTCCTTCAAGAAGCACCCTGCTCTTGCCTCCTCTGAGAGTGTGTGCAATTATAATTCAATAAAATGGTGTGCATTATATCACGTTTATTGCCATTGAATATTTCTTTCCAAATCATTTGGGAGGAGGATGCTCCACTCATTCTAATGGCAATTAAGAAGCTGGCTTGGCTGATCATCACTTTTGAATTGCTGTTTTAGAATAAGCTGTCAACAGGCATGTGGCAGGGTCTGAATTTGTGTACAAGGCAGGCAGCAATTTCACAGAGAACCAGCCTGCAGAAGCAGTTCTCTTTCTTGAGTGCCAGGGGTAGGCTGAGTTTTCAGGTTTTAACTCAATTTTAATGTGAAGTCAGATTTTTTTTCTCATCAACCTTAGTATTCCGCATTAAGAAAACACACATAAAGGCAAATATGTGGCTTTTGGGGATGGAATAAGAGAAAGGTAGTCAGACTGAACAGATACTATTTTTTAATTTAATATGAATTTGTAAAAGTGAGGCACCACAGCAATGACAGTAAGTGATAATAAGGCCTAACGCACAATTAGATGGGAAGAACCAGGTTATGTATCCCCATGACATTCTTGTGAATAAAAGCAAGGAATGGTTTTAGTGTTAGATGAGAAGTGGAGGAAATTAAGAGGTGTAAGGCATAAAGCTGTGTAGACTCTTCGAATAGGTAGGACTTTTCCTAAAGTCCATCAACCTTAAAGATGATAGCAGTGTCAGGATTCTAATGGTAGGTTGGGGTGAGGCAGAGAAAAGGTGAGGCTGAAACTCCACAAAAGGAAGGATCTTTAATTTTTAAACACCTTAACAGTAGACGCATAAAAGAGACAGAAAAGAACCACAATTCTGATTGCGACTCTTACAAAACCAGAACAGAAACTGCAAACTGTGTTCCTTATTTTCACTATTTTCATCTTTATTGTGCTCTCTCCCTACCCCCATCCCACCCTGTCACTTCTCCCCCTTTCACTAGCTCCATATATTTTTTCCTCCTAGCTTTTTGGATAGTGACTAACTAGTGAAAGCCTTATATCCCTGTGCCAACTGCTCCCTAGTGTCTCTTCCCTAGTTCCTCTTATTCTTTACATGACAACTACAATCTGTCTACTTTAAAGGGTTTAACTAGCACAATCCAAGTAACCATATTTACCCCTTCTAAAAATATTAAATATGGAAGCAGATTTTAATATTTAATACTGCATCCCAAATAATTATAGGAGACTTAAATGGAAGTGTAAATGCTTATGTCTTAATAGCAAGTACCAAAGTTTGTCTGTGATGAGTATCCCTGGAATCATGATAACCTGAAACTGTTAGGAGACTGTTAGGAGAGCTTGAGACAGTCATTTTAAGCAATTCTGTGCTGTCAGCTTGGGACATTTCAATCATCATAAGCCCAAATGCCTCATTTCTCATATACAGAAGCAGGAGAAAATGAAGAGATGAATGATAATACATTAATTCTAGTAATGCAACAGGACAAAGAAAACCCTGGGAAACTTACTGCATATATTTCTGGCTCTTAAGTTCTGTTTTTTGATATGTAAGGAGTTGATAAGTCAAAGGTAATCAGAAAAAAGAGGTGAAAATATAAAGAGACCATGAGATAGAATTACAAAGATGAAATAAAGAAGGAAACAATAATTTTTAATATCTTACTCAAATCCTGCTGTCTTTTTCTTTCCTTCATCAGCTTTGTTAAAGGATTGTTTAATGGCCATGCACTTTTCAGGCTTTCTAGAAAAAATGGACATAGTGGAGAAGTTGTTCTACAGGACAGGCTGTAAGGTTGCACCCCTGTATTTTGATAACATTGATCAAGAAATTTTATTAGTATTCCTCTGGTAGGCAGATGTTTCTCCTATCAGTAGTGTTTCAGACTGTTTTTCTTATTTTAAAAACGAAGTTTGATGAGGTTAAGAAAGTGGACCTTAATAAAAATAATAATACTTTAAAAAAAGTAAGTGGCTGAAAAATCTGATCTGTCTTCTGGGTCTGTTAAAGCAGCAATAGCTCTACTGGCATTAAAATCTTAGCAACATATTTATTTTTAAAAAAATCTGATAATGTTTTCTAAAATGTTTGATAAGAAAGAGAATTTTTTTTATTTTTTTTTAACTTGGTCTTCAGAGATCTTAAAAGATTAGTTGAATAAATTCTAATTGGTGGTTAGCAAAATTTCAAGATTTTTCAAAAATAATACTTTTAATTAATTGTTTTAATACTTTTCAGGACATTTTGTGACATGGCAGGAGTAAACTATGATCTCTTAGGCCCTAGTATACTGGATTAGAAATGACCTTCAAATACAAGTGAGAACACCATCAGAAGTGCCTGTCCTGATGAAGCAGTGCTGTTTTTCTGGTCACTCAAATGAACATTCAGTAGCCATTGTAGCCAGAAAGGAACCATTCCAAATACGACCCTCATAAATTTCAAGTGTCCATCAATGGTAAATAAATATATCAGATACCATAAACACATGTTGGGTTTTATGATCTTTTTCTGGGTGTTTGTGACAGAATTGAGACAAATATTATATAGATATTTCAGAAGTGGTAGATGTCCTGCTGCACACTTTAAATCTTTAAACACATAAACATCCTCTGTTTTAGTCCTATCTATTAGTGAGGGTCATATTTTATACCCCCTCAGTAGGACTAAAATTTAGTTACTGTTTATGAGCATGTCTGTTTACAGTGACAATTATAATTCACAGTTACTTGAATTTGTGTAGGGAGTGCTCCTCAGAGCTTTAATATGAAAAAAAAAAAACCAAAAAAAACAACATGAGAAAGCAAATGTTGCCTTTCTTTTATGGGTGTGATACCAAAGCCACAAAATGTATGACTTCATAAACCTAAAATTGAAGCTTGATACCAAAAAAAGAGCAAAGATATGAATGTGAACCCATCCTTCAGGCAGGAAAAAAAATTCTTCATCTCATAACTGTTCCATGTTTCTCAATGCAGAACATAATCTTTTACTACATTTGACTCAGTTATATAGAAATATCATTAAAGTAAAGCCTTTTCCTTGCTGGAACAAATAAGGACATTCAGCTCACTCAGTAGCACTTCCATCACAGTGGTGCATGATAGGAATTCAGGTATATAAAATATTTGAAACATTCATAACTTCATGATAGGGAAGAAAAGGATGAGATCATGAGCCTCCATGCAGTAGCTCCTGACCCTATTTTGATAATTATTTAATAAACTTGAAAGGGGCTGCCACTCTATGGTAATTAAATAAAAAGTTAGTCACATTCATTCCAAACTATTAATGGGTGCAACTCACCCCGCAATAACTGCAGAGTCATAAACATTGTGGAATTTTGACCAGTTTTTATAGATGTGAAAATAACGCTTAGCTCCATGATATTATTCATCACTGAATGCTAAGAATAAAAGAAGCTCAAAGTTTACACATTGCATATCAATACACTTGTCTTTAGGAGCCAGATTTGGTGCAAAATTTAATAGAATAAAAGCAGAGTTTACAATGTACTTATGGCTTTCTTGCAAGAAGTTTTTCAGTCTTTCTTGCCTCTTACCTTCTTAATTTCTAACAAGTTTTAGACAATGCTCATTTAACCTCTATGTCTTTTTTATCAGATTCATTTAATAGGAGATAATTCAGAACAGTAATGTCTAAGTGAAAGACATCTAATATCTTATATATTGACCTCTTTTCCTCTGAGATATGCCAGTTTCCCCAATTGCTTCCGATAGATTCCCACTGCTGCATCCCAAAAGGGCAAATCACAAGCTGTCTTGGTTTGAACGACAGGTGTCTGCTAGGGAAGGCAGGAGCCTCCCTGGGAATGGAGAACGCAAAGCCCCTCCCTCCGAATTGTTATAATTATGAAATTAAGGGGCTCTCAGGCAAAAATGTGAGGATAAGAATAGCAGCTCTTTCCTAGTGTGTATAACAAGGTAAACAAAATAACAACAATAACTATGGCATTAGCAGCAAACAGAACCAGGGACCCAGTCACAGTCTTCTCGGCCACAGGCACTTTCCCCTTTGGTGCGGTTGCCATCACAGGTGGCTGGAGTGAGCAGAAGTCCCGGGGTGCTGGACGAGATGCATCAGAAGCTCGGCGGCGGTAGCTGGAGCTGT
The DNA here is from genome assembly GCA_013390105.1 of Tichodroma muraria. Taxonomy (NCBI): domain Eukaryota; kingdom Metazoa; phylum Chordata; class Aves; order Passeriformes; family Sittidae; genus Tichodroma; species Tichodroma muraria. Next base: position 19,350 of record WAAG01045034.1, read on the forward strand.
GGAAACGTCCCGGCAAGGCAGAGGGTGTGGGCTACGGCGTGGAGAAACCCAGAGCAAAAGTGAAGAAACAGCGAACACAGGGCGTCCCAGCTCCCAGCAGGGCAGGGAGAGGCGAGGTTCAGGATTCCCAGGGCACATGAACAGATGGGGATAGGTCTCTCAGGGCTGAGCTCCAGCAGTGTCAGTGAATTCTCCCGGCAGGAAAGCGGCAGATCAGCCGTCCCCTCTGATGCCAAACAGGGAGAGAGCAGCTGGCCCAGCCTCCGTCCTTTACCTGCCTCATATTCTCGTGGTGTCTCTGACCTTCCAAAAGAAAACTCCCCGAGAGAAGAAATGTAGCCAGATGCCACGCTCCTCTCCCATCTTCAGCTACTTCTTTTGTCTTTCTTAAGTATCCATAAGTACCCATAAGTATCCAGTAGTTTCCCAGCAACTTCTGTGAAAAAATTTATGAGAAAGAAACCCAACCCCCAACACAAGCCCTCCAGCACAACTTGTACTTATCAGCACTCTTAGACAACCTGATTCATTTCTTTCAGCTGAGATATTCCTTCCCTAATTCTGATTTTCATTAGAAAGAGTCATGCTCTTATCAAAGTGCCACAGGTGCTCTTCAAAACAAATGTGATGTTGTATACAGGTCTTTTCATCAACTTTGGAGGGCCAGATTTGATAGTCTGCAAAATACTTTGGTATCTGTGTTTATTAATATGTTTCCTATTCAGTTCTCAACATTAGGGCTTAGAATCAGAATATCTATAAGGCCACAAGTTCTCTTGAATTATCTTCCCTAACCTCCTGTGATCCTATTCCACAGACAGTAGCTTTAGATGGAAAATAGAACTCAAGAAGACCAAATAATTTTCAATGCAAAAAATAGCTGCAAATATTATAAAGTTTTTGTTTTGAATATTTTATTTAGACTTTTAATTTTAAAAAAATATAAAAAAGAGAACAAAACTATTAATCAAAATAAAACCAGAAGAAAAAATAGAAATTGGTTTATAAAACACAAAATGTTTTATGATGGCTTGAATTGTACCAAACAAACATTTCTACAGATGGAAGGAAGGATGAAGAAGATAGGAAAAACTGTTTCGTTTCTGACAGAAACTCAAGTCAAATCATAGTCAATTAAACTTTATTTCATTTAATTTAGCTAACTGATAGATTAAGAGCTGACCAATGTTTGATTACACTTCAGGGAGATTAGTTTGCCTATCCTGTATTTAGGACATCAAAGGAGAACACTCAGAGCTTCCTTCTGGTTTGTTATACTGATTACTCTTCCTCATTGAAGGGAAATTTGTATCCAGCATATCATTCATTTTAATGTATGCATGTGTTGTGTGTGTGTGCAACCAACAGAAATATAGTAACTCAATATAGATAATTTCTGGGATAATCTGTGCTGATATAAAGCCTTGAAACTTTTTACCAGTCATAACATCACTTTTATCTATTGGTTCTGTATTTGGTTCATGTTCATTTCATCCTAGCACACTTGTCGTATTAGGGATCATTTCAGCCAAAGAGTTTACTCAGTATCCCATTTCCTCTTCACAGGTATAATTCCTGTTCTGCTGCAGCATATATCTGGCCAAAACAACAGGGCCTTTAAGATTTTCTCCAGAAATATAACTGTTAGCTATACCTTACTTTAATCTTACCTCAGTAAATTCCAATGCAAGCTTTATTTAATAGTACTCAAACTGATCAAAAACTGAGTCAGATTTCTGATTTTTCATTACCCCACTGTCTATCCCTTCTCCTAACTCCAAAATATCAGGAAAGAAGATGTGGTGTGGTTCTGATTCCTGTGTTATCTGAGATGACACAAGAGGATAGAAACAAATTGTGGTCAAGTATTTTCTCAAGTTTCCAGATGTATAGTACGTATTATAATCACAGAGGAACTTGACACAACAAATACTTCATATGTCAGCATTAGGGACTGGTTAAGTACATAAAATTGACATTTTCTTTCTTTCTTTCTTTATACTTTGCTTTTCCACCAGCTGCCCTTGAAAGACTAAGCATTCGGCTCTCTAAACATGTCTCTCGGCTGCTCAGTTTTCTGGTTACAGGGCTTTAGAGAAAACTACCAAAAGATTAAAAAAAAATGAGAGAGAGAGAGAGAGAGAGAGAGAGAGAGAGAAAGCCCCTAACTGTTTCAAACTCTTCAGCACTCAGATTGCAGACTGACTAAAATATGGTCTTAATTTTTAGTATCCCTGCTTCAAAAGGCAGTTGTCATGGTTTAAACCCTGAAGGCAGCTAAACCCCACCCAACCACTCACTGGGGAAGAGACATGTAGGGTAAAAGGAACAAAACTCATGGGTGGGGATAAAGACAGTTTAATAGGAAAAGCAAAAGCCATGCTCGCTAGTAAAACAAAGAATTCATTCTCTGTTTCCCCTGGGTAGGCAGCCATTCCCAGGAGAGCAGTGTTTCATTACATGGAACTTGGAAAGACAGACAGCATGACTCTGAGCATCCCCCTTTCTTTCTTTTTCCCCCAGCATTATATTCTGAGCGTGATGCCATAAGGTTTGGAATACCCCTGTGGTCAGCTGGGGTCAGCTGTCCCAGCTGTGTCCCCTTCCAATGCACACACAGCACTCACAGGTAGAACAGTCAGAGAGACAAAAAAGGCTTTGGGTATGTGCAGACACTGCTCAGTGATAATGAAAACATCCCTGTGTTTCAACACTCTTTCCATACCTGTCCAAAACACAGCCCCATACCAGCTGCTGTGGACAAAATAATTTTTCCCAGTAAAAAACCATACAACAGCATACTGATAAATTCTAAAGGAGCATGTTTTATTGATCTATCCATTAAACAGAGATTTTAGTCATTGACAAGGAATTTATTTGTTATTTTTTTTTCTAAAAATGTAACATGTCCAATTGTATTTCCAATGTTCATGTATCTTTTTCTTTGTTCAGTTAATCTATCGTTATATCTTTCTCAGTATGGAAAAACATGGTTTTAAGACAAATTTTGAAGGGAATTAGCAGCTGATGACAGCTACTATATGTGTTCTTTAATTGACAAAGAAGTTTCCTAGCTTATCATTGGGAGAAACATTCATAGAGCGACAGTAATTCACACATGCATGCTCACAGACATAGAACTCCTAGTTAATTCTTAATTCATTATTCTGCACTTCATTTCATGAGTTCTGAATTTTTTGAAATCCATGCTTAAATTGAAAATGATGCTGATACAGTGTAATTTAGGGGAACAAGTTATATTTACATTTTGTTTACTACTACTATTGTAATAGGCATGTCAGTAATGAGGGTTAGTGGTACAATTTTCCTTTTCTTCACTAAATTTTGCAAATTTTATGTGACACAGGTAAGAAACAGAAAGTACTTGTCAGGTGGAGTGTATTGGAAGAACACCAACGAAATCCAACTGTAATTTTTAGTTTTTGTTCCATTATTTTTCTTGTCACTTTTATGGTCTGAACTGTGTTTTTGTCCTTTCACTGGAATGAAATCTTGCAGTTTGTTCCTGCACACTGTAATTCTTGAACACCTGCCCATCTGAACCAATTGTTTGCTTCCTCAAGGTGGTGAGTATTTTAGGAATCTGTGCTTTATCCCTTGTGATAACTATGACTAGTGGCTTAGTGACTGACAGATGTCTTGACAATATATTTAACAGTAGAGAAAAATAAAACAGATTTTAAAATATCAATATTTATGAGTCTCTATCATACCTGAGGTGTTACAATTATAAGAATGAACATGACAAGCTTAGCATTTTGTGCATGATCCCATGGATTGCTGTGGCATGTGCTTTCTTTTCCTGCCGACTTTCCTCAGGAAACTTTGTGGGCTTAATAGCTATATATGAATTTATTCATCTGCCTAGGATTATTTAAATCCTGAACCTTTTCTGACTCCCTCTCTCCAGCATATTGAGCTAGTTTGTAGGTTTCTTAGTAGAGTAGAGTAAACCTATTAAATTCTTTTGTCTGGCAGTGTCCCAGAACAGTCCTAAAAAGCACTGGCACCAGATGACTGTCAGAAAACAAACCTGCTGCCTGGTAGGAATGTTGTTACCTTGGTGGGTCCCAGCAGTGGCTCTCCTGAACACTTCACTGATAGCAGCTCTGACTACATGTTAATAATTTTAAGCCTTCCCTGAGTGATACACAAATTGTTATTCGTGTTATCCTATAGTCTAGGATGAGTGCCTGTGTTTGAAGTTATTAGAATTAAAAAGACCAGTAAGAGCATTCAAAAGAACCTTGACTTGACTGTCATGAGTAGCTCACAGATTCACTCACTTGTGTTGGAAAATAAAACAGGAATAAAAGTAGCAGAAGAAAGCAGCATAAAGTGCCATAGCAGATGGGAATTCTGAATGTTCTCATCTAAAACCTTTATGTGCCGCCAGTCTCATGTATGGATCAGCAAACCTCTGTTTCCACAGCCCCTTCTGGTTTAATCCCAAAATGATGACCTGAACTCCTGTCTGACTTATAGCAAATTCTCATAAAGTTTCCTTTTATTACACTGAGGAGTAAGACATTATTGCTGTGATATTTTTTAGAAACAGAACCAGGTATTCATGGTGTTATTAAATATTTCAATATTTTACCTAACAATAAAATTCTAAAAAGAAGTTCAGTGGGCATCTGTGTTAGGATCCTGCACTGTGACTGCATAAATCAGCAAATATAAAGCATGAGATAATTAATATTGAGATGGTAATCTGGTTTTATGTGACAAATAGATTACTATAGGGTGTAAGCCTCAAACTGAGGTCTTTGCCTGAGCAATGTGAATTGATAAGTAAGATCCTAATTGTCAGTAATCTGTCAACCTATCCTCTCACAAAGTATTGCAAGGAGTGATATTCATCTACAATTAAGATTTTCAATAGATTTGCAATATTATGATAAACTACCTTGAAGATTTTTTCCAGATAGAACTAAGAAAGGTATTTCAGTCACTCTGGACAATTAGATAATCCTAATTAGATAACAGATAATACATATACATAGGAATTCAGCCTCCCTATTAATTTGGAAAACCGAGGATAGATTTTAACATGAAGAGCGACTGAATGAAAGGCATCTAACTCTAAACTACTTAGAGACATTGTTAGAAAAAGCTATTGATCTTGTAATTTTTTACTGTGTCATTATTTTAGTCCAAAGGACTGTGGGAAGAAGGAGTGGATGACAAGGAAGGGGAAAGTCTTGGGAGACTGATTCCACTGAGGAAAAGTAAAGCTCACAAGCAACTCTGAAGAAAACACAGAATTTTCTAGAGATATGAAAGCACTGTCTCACCAAAATACTCTTCTACACATTATAGGAACATGAAATGAAAATGAGAAACCTAGAGAAGGAAGAATGAAACCCCAAACAAACAGGATGTGGTACATTTATAGGATTCAATATATAGGATACGATAATCTGCTTGTTCCTCTCTATTTAAAATTTCCTTGATCCAAAAATAAATGCAACATTCAACAGTCTAAGAGCTGATGTCTGACACAGATATTCTTAAAATTCTGCTTAATGCAGAAGCTCCAGATATTTAAGGACCCTAAATATCTTAAGGAAATGTTTATAGGAAAAATTTCAGCTGAAAAGCTGAAAACTACCTTTGGGCTCAGAAACTTGTTTTGTTTTCCTCCAGCTCATCTTAAAAAAGGTAGTACATTGTGTTACAAAAACTATCTCTGTCCCCAGTACTGCTGGAATCATGACTGGATGGTAACACAGCAATATGGCAAAGATCTCAAAGTTTATTTGGAACAGAGGGGAAAAAGGAGCGACAAAAAGCTAAATTCAATGTGTTTTGGAAGCAGGCAGGATCTGTCTGCTTTGGATTGCTTTGCAGATAGCTGAGTTGCTTTTATAGTAGGAGAATGAGGCGTGAAGCTCCATTTGAAGAGCTATAAATGCTGCTTAAACAAAAAAACAAACAAAAAAAAAGGATTTGTACAGTCTTTGTGGTGTGTGTCTGATGAAAAAACCTGCAAACCTGACTTTTGAAGGCACCTTAGGCACTTCTGCTTTCAAGTCCAGAGAGGCCTGGAAGCTAAAAAATAGCACTATAAATCTGACAAATTTGACAGCCTCTTTGTAAATCTCATTTTGTTATTACCAGAGTTAATGGTAGACGAGAAAAACCAAAGTGTACCCTTCACTTCTGGTGATCTCAGCCTGAGGTCAGACTTCAGAAGTGCATTGAAAACTTAGGCAAGGAATCAGAGGGGGGTTGCTTATTTAGTTTGCAGTTTCGAGATTTTTTTGTCATTTTTCAGGTTCCTTTTTCTTCTAATAAATAGTAAGACAACTAAAGACTTGAATTGCAGGATGTTTAAAACCATTTAGAATCCCAAAATCTGAGCAGATTCAATCCATCCCTTTAGCTGGAATAGTGGGGAGGAGGAGGAGGAGGGTGTTATTTTAAACATAGAATTCCTCTTCGGAAATACACTACTCTGTTACTTTCACAGAAAAAAATACCTTATATTACTTTGACATATGGAAAATAAACATTTCACCTTTTGCTTTCAGAAGGACTTCTCATGAAGCAATAAAAAAATGTAACTTAGCTTAAGAGTAAGGAAAAAGAATCCAAAAGAACACACAATATTGGCAAAGCTTAAGTAAGTATTACTTCTTTTTTTTTACCCCTTTACCAACAGTCAACAGTTCTGAAAATTTTCTGATTCAGTAGAAATTTTTAGTTCACTATGCTCTGTTCTACTACAAAATAGAAAAAATAAATCTAGTTGTATATATTCCCAGGTTTAACTGCACTAATGGGCAATAAAGGCCAGAGAATTTGCAATGTGTAAATAAATTCCAAATCCATGACAAGATCATGTCAAATGCATGAATGCTTTCAGTCACTGAAATTCAACTAAGCTGCTATGTAAGATTCAGCTGGGTTTAGATTTTAAGAGGAATATCATCTCTGTGTAGAGTGACCATAAACAGTGAGGTAGACTTAGCTTTGATGCTGAAGTTCTGCCCGAGATGGATATGTATGTCTTTTCAAAAGAATAACTGCATCTTTCTGACTACATGTATTTTACAAAAATTGGTGGCATAACTGTGGTTTGAAGTCAAATTCACCTTTTTTTCAGCCATTTCCTCATAAGATACTTCTCTTTCTTCTGTGTTTCTTGATTTCACAACAGGTGGTGACAGAACTTGCCTAGTGTTCTTTGCATATATTTTTATAGTTCATTTCATCAAGTAGTTGAGTGAGGCTTAGAGAATACCTGACTATGAGAAACTCTGCTGAGTAAAGTAGATATTTCTCTGCATTAGGAACAAAGTAAACTTTTAAAATTTCTTGCAAACCAGCAATCCTTGCAAGCCCTACTCACCAACTGTAGTTTTTTATGCTTTCTCACTGTAGACAAATACAGATGGGTTTGAGTTTGAAAAGACTACTTATGGGAATAGAATAAGAAATGACTCGAAATGAGAAAACTCATGGAAGGAGTTTTGAGCAGAGAAGCATGCAGGGGTAGGGTAAGAGAAGTAGAACTTGCATATGTTTTGAAGTATTTCTGGAGAAATTTTCTATTTGTGGACTTGCTCTTCTGAAAAGGAAGTCTGGAAGAACAAGAAATGTGCATGATGAGTAGGGGAGTACAGGAGGTAATGAAGAAGACTGAAGAAATGATCAGTGAATCAGAGATGCAAGTGACTGCAAAGGGGAAAAGAGAGAAAGGGAAGTTTAGTGAGACAACTGCAGACTAAGATAACTTTGGAAACAGCCAAGCAATTTTATGGCTCATTGATTGGGGATTAAGTATTACTTTATGTGAGAGTTGGTAGTAAGCTGGATGTTTTTTCACTGTTAGTACTTGGTCACTTGCTTACCAAATACAAAGAGATGGTATTTGTAGTTTTTTTTTAAACCCATGAAGTAAACACAGGTATGTTTTATTTATTATAACAAGAACTCTGCAGAATTTTTTTTCTGGGATAATTTCCCTTCTGAAAAACAGAATGACATTCTTAGGGGTTGTTCAGAAACTAAATGAGAAAATAAATTTATATGGATATATGTCTATATAATGATATACCACATAAGCCATGTTTGGGTATACTATGCAGGTCGTTTTCGATAGATAATGTGCCTGAAAACTGGAATGTGTTGGAGACTGACATGCTATGGTTTACGGCTTAAACATCTTTAAGAAGGACTTTTGATGGTTATATCAAAACTCTATAGCAAGAGCTGCATGGAAGAGCACCACACCCTGAATGGGCCTCCTGACTGAGGCCCTCAACTGCAAGTTAAAAGAGATAAGATAAAGTGACCCAGGTCTGGGCTGGGGGAAAAGAATACATTCACAAGAGGATTAAGGGAAGGAGGGAGGAAGCATGAGAGTGACTGAGACAGATTAAGTAGAATCATATCACCCTTCCAAGGGTCACAATGGTGTCTCAATGCTTCCCTCCATCTCGTCTTCTTGGTGGTGAGAGTCCCCACTGAAAACTATTGAATCCAGTGGATTAATACATGTTTGGCCAGGTGGGAACACACAGGTAGCTCCCTGGTGGGGGGCAAGTTTGACACTGTCCCTTGCAAGAATGTGGATCTGTTGCATCATGTAGTATCACATGCAGTGCTCTGGTGCAGGGTCTGGGCACCCGTTTGGGGGTGGNAGGTGCTGGGCTTATATATATATTCTCATGAATGTATTCTTTTCCCCCAGCCCAGACTTGGGTCACTTTATCTTACCTTATTATCAGCAAAAAAAAAAAAAAACCAAACCAAAAAATCAAAGATTTGCAGAGACTGTTCAGTGCTATCAGTCATGCTAGCATCACTACTATCAATGGAAGGTGCAAAAGTGTGGGTGATCAGGAAACAAGATTTAGAATTTGATGTTGTGAATACTATCCAGTAAAAAGATGCAATGGAAAATATGGGGGTAAAGACTGTCCAGAGAAATTATGGCCCCTTGTCTTAAATGGTGGGAAGACGTAACTAAGAAAATGTATTGCTTTCTCTGTAAAGCCAGAGAATCTATATTTCTGTTCAGTTTTGCTGGCACTGACAGAAAGATGTACAGAATGAGCTACTTTCTGAAGGATTTCAGTAGCTCAGCTGTATTAGTTGCTCTGGCCTTTGAAGCAGCATTATTGTCTATATGCTATACTGTAATTCCTGTCTGAACCTCAGACATGTTGTCTCAACCTGTCCACTCATACAGATTACATCCAACAATGCAAAATTGCAGATATGTTGAACACAATGTAAACCCATCTCAGATAAGCTAGTAATATTTCCTGGGCTTACAGCCTCTGGCTGAGGAGGTACCACTGGAGCAGAAAAATTATGGGAGGAGAGGAAGAAAAAAAATAGGGAAAAAAAGAGTTAGAAGTATTTTAAAATTATTTTTGAGAGAGGAAATTCCTTTGTTTTTTTTTTTTAGGGCTAGAATTGCCATTGCCTTACTCACAGAAAGAATTAAAAGAAGAATACAGCACTTACTTCCTATATTTGAGTCCCCTATTATTGATGAGAAATTCAGCCCAACATGGACAATCAGTGTATACAAAAATTCACATATACATGCATATAGGTACTTACATCTTTTTAATATGACTTTCTGTAATCCCTTTACAGGAACTCATTGCATTTTTGTCCTTTTTATACAGTAGGAATACAAAACGTTCATTGCAGTCTGATACCTGATACCTTGCTGAAAAATAGAACTTTTTATACATTTGAGTATAAAATGGAACAGAAATTTTAAAATACTTCCAAATATTTTGCAGGAAATAAATTTTAAAAAAATTTGAGATAGGATAATAATATAGGTTGTGTTTAATATAGATGTTTGAATGGCCTCGCTTTCTCTTTCTGACCTACACTGAACATTTTATATATTTGCCTAGATGAGATTTTCCTGCAATATTTAGGCCTTTTCAACAACTTAGTCTTTGTACACTTATCACAAGACACTGAAAGGACTCTGATATTCCCAATGTATACAGTACTTGAGCTTAAAGCAAAAGAGCGTTGCTTGGTCCCAGAAAAAAATTATTTAAAACTAAGTCATCATATCACTAGATTGAAAGGTAAAATAAAAGTGATATGTCAGCATTTCAGTAAAAAGGTTTTTTTAATCTGAAAACACTATGAAAGATAAAATCATATGAGGAAATGATTAGTCATTTTCTGTGTCATCAACTGGAGAAAAGCTGAGATGTGGGCAGTCTGATAAAGTAGAAACATTATGGAAGCAGTCGTGTTTGTGGGTTGTTGAGTTTTTGGACAGTTTTTTTTTTCCTTTTCTTATAGTCCTGCATGGGATGATAAATACCTGTTGGTTTTCTTGCACAGTATTCTGAATTTCCAGAAGCAAAAATATAAAAAAATAAGCAAAAGGTAGCATTTCACGAAGAAAACCTGCCCTCTAGGTGAAAAACGTGTCTCCCTGTGTCAGGTCCTGAGATGTGTCACAAAGGGAAAGGAGAAAAGCAGAAATAATGGAGGGGAGAGTTTACACCCGAATTGCTAATGTATTTCAGTAAACCCCTCAAATTTTAAACAGGATTTCATTGTACATGATGAACAAGTAATCGACATTGCTCTGGGCATAATTTTAATAACTTTTCACTTGTTCTGTGCTGTAGATTAAGTCAGGGAACTGGCTCACTTTTAGTAGTACATTTGCAGCAGTGGCATGAGTTACTGACTTTGCTTATTTATTTAGAACATTAAGTGCCAGAAAAATCCCAGTATAATAAATGTATATCAATTCCATCACCGAAGAGGGAGGTAAATTAATCAGTAGGAGTAGAAAGAGTATTACAGAAATTGTGGTTTACAAACAGGGCAACGTATATATTAGAAACATTAATTTTTCCACAACAAAAAGCAGCAGTACAAACAAATAAATCTCATGTTATTAAACATGAATTGTTAAGAACAAGATACCTGTCTTCAAAAGATTTTTGTGTCTACATTTGCAGTCTGATTATTGACTGGCATGTCTGAGTTTTGATTCAGAAACAGAATTTACCTAATTATGTGGAGCAACTATTATAGTTGGCTTTTGTGGGTAATGCATGACCACAGTGACTTTCTCAATGGATAGTATCTTGTTTTCACTACGAAGACGTAAAGTTGTTGTGAATGTCAATTTTATTTGGCAGAGGTTAGATGAAAGGAGAGCTGGTCTGAAATTTTTTCATAAAAAGCATTTTTATGACAAAAATTATGAATTTTTTTTTCATCATAAATGTAACTTTTACAAAGACAAGATGTGAGAGAATTTTTTGTCAGGACAAGAAAGCGAAATGTCAGTGAGTCTCTTAAAAAACAGTAGGAGAGGGGTAAGGAGCAAATCTGCTTCTCTGTATGCTAATTAAATAAGCATAGGAAGAGAGAACTGAACTTTGGTATTCCGTGTATGATGTAACTATTCTTTTGTGTGCACTGAGGAGTAAAAATGTTTGCTTTAATTAATACATACTTAATGAAATATACCAAATCTCACTGATTAAATTGTGTGAGTGGGACTCTTTCCAATGGGAGAGATAAAATGAATCTCTTTTCTCTCTGCAGACTAGCCAGCTACCCAGTAGTTACTTATTGCTTATGAGATGCTTA
>WAAG01045037.1:0-13289 GCA_013390105.1 Tichodroma muraria
AATAACAGAAGTGTACAAAAGAGTGTGATTTACATGCAGAGGTGCTCACTGAGGACCCCAATGACAGGGTTTGCCCTTCCTGCTATGATTTTTCTTGACTGAGCCATGCCCTTCTTCCTGGAAGTGAGAATCTCTTATCTCCACCCCTGGCAGTGATGTGTGGTAGCATAGAATAACAGCCTAGACATGCCCACATAGCTCCAGGCTCTGCTCCCTCACAGCTACTGTGAAACCATTGCCTCATTTATGTGCTCCATTGGTAACTATACCTGATCCAGGCTCATTCTCTGTGTTCTTTTTTTCATTACTGATTGTTAATATATATTTCCAATATAAATATGATGTAATTGCATTTCTAATTACAGTTTTGTATTGTTGTGTCTGTTCTGCATTATGCAAATTAGTAAGTCTTTTTTCAGCTTCCATATTATCGCTCAGCTTCTTACAAATATTTTATTACTGAACTGTTAGAATTTCCAGTTCTGTTGTGTTTTTAAGCAGTCACCATATTTTAGATGTTGCTGTATTGCAGCAGTATATAATATGTTCCTTCTACTAACATTTTTCATTTATGCATAATTAAAGCAGAAATTAGAAAACTTACTAAAATACCTGGTATTATAATCTTACTTAGTCAACATGACCACTTACCTGGTCTTTCCCACAAAGTTACCTTTATTCTTTTGTCGTCAGCTGAGATTTTTTTTTTGATTGTTTAGTTTTTTCATTTGTTTGGAAAGTATTTCTCGCCTATTAAAAAAAAGAAAAAGTAGTGACATAAGTAAGCAACTTGGGAGAATTCGTAAGTCTCTATAACAGAGATTTCCTTTGTGCCTATAAGATCAAATGGTTTAGGTCTATTAGTGCCATGTTGCTGATATTTGTAACACTAAATGGGTATCTGAAGTCAAAGCAGTCTTTATACTTTTCTGCTCCTTCTTCCAAGTTCTCCTACCTATCAGGTAAGCATCTTCTTACTGGAGGGCAAAATTCCTCTGCATTTTGAAAGATGAACTTAGACTATGTTACAATTTTTGAATTGTTAAATAAATACGACCTGTTCAAATTTGCTGAAGTATAAAATGAAGAGTGCACACACACTTTCCTGAATCTCTTCCAGTTTGTATCTTTTGTGAAAAACATAACCAGACAGCCAGTCTCCACATTGTGAAAACCAGTCTCTTTCTGTGATTAAAATGATGAGAATGTCATGTTGAAATTCTCTGTGGACCAAGGTGGTTGTCAGTAGTCATCAGCAAACTTGGTTTTGGCATTGTGGTCAGCCTTTGGTCTCCAGCTATGCCCAAATACCAGGGAGAACTGGTAAGCAGGACTGATGGCGTTGTCCTGTTCCCACATACCAACACTGCAACTTAAAAAGGAAGTCGTCTTATTTATATTCAAGAGGACTAAATTCAAGGAGGTGGCAGGAGCTGCCTTTTCTACAAAGCTTCCATATAGTGCAATTCACCATCGCTCCGAGCCCAAACAATGCGCGTGGTGCCACTCTGTCTGCTGTCGAACAATTTCAGCTTGCTTTTTTAAAAACAGGCACGAAGAATAGCTCTGTGATTGCAAACTTGGTCTGTGTGCTGCAGCAAATAACCTCTAACTTATTTATAGCAGCATGCATTTTGGAAATTATAGCATTTTTATCCCCTATGGACACAGCTTATTATTTGCTTGGTTACTTTACAATTGTGACTGTTTTTGCCACCCACTGTATATCATTCTTCAGTGGTTATTTTCAACCACAAATGGAGGTGTTGGCTTTGTGCGGTTCTGTAATACACAAGACAGTGCTTCCAAAGTTCCTGGAGCCCAAAGTCTGTAAACATATTTTTTTTTGGGACTACACTATTAGTTTTTCATCACAGATAGGTACTTTAGAGTTTAGTTAATGTAATGATACCATGGGACAGGTGTTGGTTTTCAACAGTACAACTAGCCCATATTAATGAGGCACCCTGAGCAGCATTTGGTACAGAAAATATGACATAGACCTAGGAATATGGCCATAGCAGTGCACATGAACCTGCTAATCAGTTTTGATCCTTAGCTTTTGCTTCTATCATTAGTTTAAAGTGGCAGTGAGTTATGAGATCCCATGACTTTTGGAAGAAAAAGCCCTCACAAAACTAGTAGCATTTACTGATAAAAAAAGTTTTGCCGGTTCTGTTTTTCCAGGGCATCGTGCTAAATGAGAGATGGAATATGCTGTGTAAAATGTCTTGGGAGAGCAAAGCAGACCATAGGTGGCCTGGAGCTTTTTTGGCAATGTCAAAGTCTGTAAATGCTCTTTAAGCCACGCTTTTTCTCATATGTGGATGAGCACACATACACAATAGCAAAAAAAAAAGGTCTTGGGAAACTTATTACTGCATTGGAAGGCTTGAGTGTTGTCTGTAGGAGATGAGTAGTTAAACTCTCTCTTTTCCCCTAATCCAGGTGCTAGCTGTCAAGAACTGCAGAAACTAGAATTATAAACTCATGACTTGGCAGAAGAATTAAAATTGTTTCTAGTATTTTGTTCTGAGATTAATGAGAATAAATTACTTGAATCTGTATGTGCAGCATATTAGGAATTTTTCCCCCTCACCTTTGAGAAAGCCTTTCTGTTAGCACACAATTTCACTTAAATACCTCTAGTAAAGTGTAATTAATGTTCTCAATAGCTAGACAAGGCTCACAGAATCTCAGACAGTCCAGATGCAGAAGATTATGGATTTTATTGCAAACTCGTAAAACGCTCCCCAACATGTTTCACTCATCAGTGGCTCTGAGCGAAGTGGATGAGATAGGCTCCTGTCAGTTATACAAACGTGGTACTTTTCAGGTGTACAGGCAATTGTACTTGACTAAACCACAAAGCAAGTTGCAGATGTTTCTGGCTTAAATTCTGGCCAGTTTGACCCGTACCCGTAGCAGAGGTAAGGCTTAGATTAAAAAACAGTCCAGGTTATTGTAGCAGTGTAACTGCTTTTATTAGGTTGGGTGTAACTGTGCGCTAAACCCTCTTGTCAGCATAGTGAGTTGAGCTGCAGTGCTGTGCTGATGTGCCCTTTGATTTCATTTTGGGAGACGAGTTTGGCCTAAACTGGCTTGTGTGCTCTGCATGGCAATCCTCCGAGAGGTGTAGACTTGCCCAAAGACAGAAGCTATTTAGTTTCTAGGTTGAGAAACTGAATTAATGATGTTTGGGACCAAATGTGAATTATAAGTCTTCATATAACAAAGATCTTACTCAGGAAAATTAATGCTATCATATAACCATGGAGTGGTAATTATTCACCCCTCTGTAATAGTTTCAGTGAGTCTGAGAAGGGAATTAACACAGCTAGGAAAACACTGCAGGTAATATATATCAACCTCAAGTTCTTAGAAAGCATGAGTCAGGCCTCCCACAAATAATGATTTTAAAGTTTTTTTTAATTTTTTGGGTTTTGTCTTTCTGGGTTATTTAGGTTTTGGGTTCACATAATGTTTTTTTAATTTGGCAGATTAGGAATTTTTAATTAAACCAACTTTTTTTAAAAATGGCAATTGATCTTCGTCTATAACTGATAAAATTGTTGATATTAGTAAAGCTGGAGATACACAGAATTATTTCACTGATAATTCCTTTCAGTGTGCTGTATAATAAGAAGATTACACAGGCTGGAGGCCAGTACCTAGCCATGTACCCCAGGAGTCAATAAGGGGTCGTGTCCTGTTTAACATCTTTATTCATGACCTCAGTGATGGGACAAGAATGTACCTTTAGCAAGTTTGCACAGACCACAAAACTTGGAGGAGTTGTTACACAGGGTGGTTGTGCTGCCATCCAGAGCAACCTCAGCAGGCTGGAAAAATGGTGTTATGGGAACCTCATCAAGTTCAGCAGAAGTGTGAAGTCCTTTCCCTGGGAAAGTACAGCCCCAGGCACAGGACATAGCAGGGCCACTGGGATGCAGAACAGCTTGCCAGAGCAGGCCTGTGGGGTCCAGGTGGACACCCAAGTTGAACATGAGGCAGCAGTGAGCCTTTATGGCAAAGAAACTGAGTAGTGTCCTGGGCTGTATTAGACAAGCAGGTGGCAGGATGCAATCCTTCTCCTCCACTTAGCCCTGGTGAGGCCAGACCTGGAGTGCTGTGTCCAGTTCTGGGCTCCGCAGTTCAAGGGACAGTGCAGTGAAGGGCCCCTAAGATGGTGAAGGGACTGGAGCATCTCTCTGGTGAGGAAGGGCTGACAGAGCTGGGGCTGTTCAGCCTGGAGAAGAGAAGGCTCAGAGGGATTTCATCAATGTGTAGAGATACCTCAAGTGAGAGGCAAAGAGTACAGAGCCAGGCTCTTACCAACAGTGCCCAGTGACAGGACCAGGGGCAGTGGGCACACACCAACACACAGGAGGCACCTTCTGAACACCAGGAAGGAGCTTTTTACTGTGAGGGTGACTGAGCACTGACACAGGTTACCCAGGGAGGTTGTGGAGCTCTGTTCTTGGAGATACTTAAAAAGCTGTCTCTGGCCATTGATGATTTATTTAGTCAAGCCATTTTATTTGAAGTCACCAGTCAGTACAGAGGGATGGTTCAGCAGAGGGAGGAGTGGGTGTTTACTGCAGCTTGGAATAGGCCCAAAAGACTGACAAAATTAATTCTGTTACTCCTACACACCAAAACCATGACAGATGCTTTTCTTCCCCTGATGCTTTCTGTAACTCCTTGTCAGCCTGTTTAGATGCCGTTATCCAACCAGGGCACAAAACCAGGTAAATTCATACAAAGCAAGGTAAGGCTTTTAAGGCTGAGTGTTGCCAAACTGTGTAGGGGATTTGGCTGCTTTGCTGCTACTAGGCAGCACAGCAATTCTGAATTTGTGGTGTTGAAAAAAATGTGTGGTGTTTAGAGACAAAAATAAATAACATTTTATTACATGTCTATTATTTAAGACTAATTTATTCTCCTTTTCTGTTCACTAATATGCTGACAAAACTGTCAGTCCTTTCTTGTCTTTTCATGTGCACTTGTGTGGAGCTAGGACAGGAATAGCAAATGAGTATAATTTTTGTATCCAATGTGTTGGAGCAAGAAGCAGAGGCAATAGTACTAAAGCAACACTTAGGTTGTATGTATATGCCCTTACTGAGTAAGGAGCATCTGATAACACTGTCCCTGCTGTTGTATTTGCTTGTGTGACTTTTCTTAAAAAAAATATAGATAGAATGTTCAAGATAGAATTTAAAATTCTAGGCAGGTATTACTGTTGTGCTGGAAGTACTGCAGTGTAAGTAAAGACACATATATTTAAAAAGAAAAAAGGGGGGTTGGGATAGTATTCTAAGAGTATTCAATAGCTGTTAAAACTTGCCTTAATAGATTTTGGAGTCTGTGTGTGGTCACTGCTGTCATGGCTCTGTCAGCATTTTAGGCATGATAGCAGCCAAGCAGGGATGCAGATGTCTTTTGCTTTGTGAACTTGCTGAATGTAGCCATGATTTACGGACACTGAAATGTGAAGCATGATGAGAACCAATTGTGGAGCATTTTTTTAATACAAAGCCAAAGCTCTTTTTCCTTCTGTGATAGCTGTCATGATAAAGCCTTGCAAAGGCAGTGAGATCTTACGTGAATGAGTGAATGAGTTTCATGATTCCTATAAAACTATGTAAAGCATTTCTTTATGGAAATGCTCAGCATGCATGTTTAACCTGTCTGAAATCTTCTCGAAGTAATGGAGTGTTAGTTTAAATATTAAATTTTTAAAAAAATTACAATCTACAATGTGAAATCCCTAACAGAGTTTTCAGGTCTTTTCCATACATCATATGGAAATGTAAATAGCATATGAGTTTAATTTATCTGCAATTTGTACTCATTAACTTCAAGAGATCCTAATCTCAGTGGTAATTACAAACTGATTGCTAATCTGTCCTTCCACTTGGAGAGTTCAGTTACTTCTTTTCCTGTGACTTTATATATTTGAAGTTATCTAAAAGTGTTTTAATCTTTCAGATCGAGTAGTGCTTGCACCACCTCGGTCATCTTTGGGTCCCTGTGCTGGACCAGTCTGTTACCACCTAAGTACTAGATTTTGTCTCCCTGAAGCCTTTCAAGACTGTTCTTGGCAGCTGGCTTGACAGGGCTGCTGGAGACGAGACTGAAACCCTCTCTGCTTCCTCCAGACACAGCTCAGTAAACAAGCTGTGATCCTCTGCTTGGCAGGAGGCAGAGCTGCTGCTGCTGCCAGCCTGGGAGGGGATGCAGACCAGTGATGCATGGCAGCAAATACAATATCCTTTTCTGGGACTTTGACTTGAATAATGCATTGCTATAATGTGGAGGCTTGTGAAATACTTGCCTGCTTCTGCGAGATTTATTTAGAGTATGCTTAGCTTAGGCCCAGAGTACACACCAGTGGTGCACTTAGCTAAAACTAAGTTATAGTAGGTGAGTGGAAAGGAATAATGTATGGCAAGAGTAGATTAGGCTAACGTGCTAAGCAGTGATTTAGGCTTAAAAACCAAAAATGAAGAAAGGAAGTTTCAGGGGATTTATAATAGAATCATGGAATGGTTTGTGTTGGAAGGATAATTAAAGATCATGTAGTTTCAACCCACCCACCAAAAGCAGGGACACCTTTCCCTAGATCAGGTTGCTCAGAGCCCCATCCAGCTGGGCCTCGAAGAGATGGAGCATACCTTCAGGGATGGGACATCCACAGCTTCTCTGGGCAGCCTGGTCCAGTATCTCACCATCCTGTGATTATTTCCCTGACCTTCCTTTGGTCTCAGCCCAACAGATCCACGTCCTTCTCGTGTTTTGGGCCAAAGAGCTGTGTGCAGTACTCTGTGTGGGAGTATCAGAGGAGGGCAGAGTAGGGGGGCAGAATCAGCTCCCTTGACCTGCTGGTCACACTGCTTTTGATGCAGCCCAGAGCACAACTCGCTTTCTGGGCTGCAAGTGCACATTGCTGGATCATGCTGAGTGTCTTGTCCACCAATACTCCCTCCTCAGGGCTGCTCTCAATCTATTTTCTGCCCAGCCTGTACTTATGCTTGGAATTGCCCTGGCCCATGTGCAAGACCCTGCACTTGGCATTGTTGGCCTTTGTGTTGTTCACATGGGCTTATCTCTTAAGCCTGTCAAGGTCCCCCTGGATGGCATCCAGTGTGTTGACTGCACTGCACAGCTTGGTGTCGTTGGAGAACTTGCTGAGGGTACACTTGGTCCCACTGCTTTCACCCTCTGTAAGCTTCCTTTTTGTGTTTGAGTTTGTCCAGGAGCTCCTTGTCCAGGAACTCATGCCCTTAGGCCTTCTGGTGTTTTTGCCTAAATACCGCTTAGTGGTCCTTGAGTATTTACCAGTTTTCTTGAGCTTCACTTCCCCCTAGGGCTTTATCCCATGGTCCTTTCCAAGCAGATCCCTGAACAGGCCAAAGTCTGCTCTCCTAAAGTCCAGGGTAGTGAGCTTGCTGTGAGCCCTTCCCACTGCCCTAAGGATCTTGAACTCCTCCATTTTATGGTCACTGTAGCTCAGGCTGCCCTTCAGCTTCACATTCCCCATAAGCCCCTCCTTGTTGGCAAGAATAAGGACAGGCACAGCACCTTGGCAATGATTGGGATTGTTCAGCCTGGAAAAGAGAAGGCTTCAGAGTGACTGAATTGCAGCCTTCCAGTACCTGAAGGGAACTTAACAGGAAAGATGGGGCAAGACTATTTTCAAGAGCATGTGGTGACAGAACAACGGGGAATGCGTTCAAATTGAAAGAGAGTGGATTTAGATTAGATATCAGGAAAAAATTCTGTGTTGTGAAGGTAGTGAGGCACTGAGGTGGTGAGGCACAACTGAGGTTGCCCAGGAAAGCCGTGGATGCTCCATGCCTGGAAACTTTCAAGGACAGATTGGATGGGCCTCTGAGCAACCTGGTCTAGTTGAAGGTGCCCTTGCCTATGGCAGGGAGCTGGAACTAGTTGATCTTTAAGGTCCCTTCCAGCCCAACCTATTCTATGATTCTATGACCTCTCCTTGGCTCTTCTATCACTGAAGACAGACATTACATCAGCACGTTGCAGGAGCCTCCTGGATTGTTTATCCCCTGCTGTGCTGTCCGTCCAACAGGTATTGGAATGGTTGAAGTCCCCCATGAGGGTCAGAGATTGTGAATGTTGCATCTGCTGGGTCTTCCTGGTCAGGTGACCTGTAGTAGGCTATAATGTCACCTGCCCCTGCTGTCAGTTTAATCCTGACCCACAAGCTCTTGGTCTGCTCCTCATCCCTTACCATTTAGAACTGGTAGAGTTTGTCTCCATTTTCTTCACATCATAGATCAATTTTGAAAGGACTTTCTCTGAGAATTTTCCATTCGTTATAAGAAAAAATAATCATGCTAGATGTTAGTTCTTCTAACTTCTTCTAACTTGGTTCATCAACCTTTAGATCTTTGACTATTCCTGTGGCAAGATATTTAAGGATTTTCCTCCTTTAAAGTGAATTAAAAAGTGTTCAGTGACATCATTGATCAGATCCTTGATAAGATTGCAGGCATACTTTGGCATCAGTACTTCTACACAGTCCGTGTCAGGATACTCAAGTGCAGTCATATGTCTTATATCTAGTGTGCAGAGCAGGCAGGTCTGCCTTATTTAAATAAGGCTCTATGTAGGTATAAATACTAGAAATTCTTGTGCTGTTTTAAAATAAAGTATCTGAGGATAAAGTCTTCACATATCTTTAAGGTTACTTGCTCTCAACTTGTTTGCCAAGAATAAAAGTCAACTTCAAGACCCCCAGACCCTTTCTGACTAGCTCACACATAAGGAAACTTTCAATTTGTGGGTTCATTTCTTTTTTCTGGCATTAAAAACATCAATTTTTTTAGTATTCTGGAGCTTTCTTCTAAAACTGCTTAACATAATAACATTCTAGTATTTTGAGCTTAGAATATAAAACTGAAAGAGCAGTAGAGAACATGCTGTTACTCTCTTTGCTATTAGTGATAAAATGAACACTATTCTTTGTGTTCCATTCATGGAAATCCAGGGATTTGTTTATTTTAGAATACAATTTTCTTCTTCTCTTTTCTTTTTTTTAAACCAATTCACAGTCTTAAAACATTCTAAACAGTTCTTTCTCTTTGACTTCATTATGTATGATTTTATCTGTAGTATGGTCTGCATGAGTTAAAGAGCAATTGCTAAATCTCTTATTAGCTTCATGCTAATCATTCAAAAACCTTAATACTCTTTGCAAGCAAAGCTTTCACTCCTCAGAAAAAAGTCTGCATATTTTGCATATTGTACAGTGAATGGTGTCCCTGCTCACTTCTGGGGGTTTGGAACTAGATAGTCTTTAAGGTCCCTTCCAGCCCAGGCCATTCGATGATTCTGTGATAGGAAGCAGGTGAAGGTAACACTTCTGGTGTGGTAGAGGGCTGCTTCGGTTTCTTAAACATGCTCACAGGCATGGTAATCTAAATAACAGAAGTGCTATTTTCATAAAGGGAAAGTTGACAAAAATCATTATTTGAAGGCTAGGAATAATCTACATGAAGTGATTTTTTTTTTTTTCCTGCTAATAGATAACTAATAATAGAGGTGCATGTGCAGTATCATGAATGTGTTAAATTTTTCCTCACCCATTATTTGCACAATCTAAATGTGTGTGAAATACAGACGTACAGCTGCGGTTGTCTTGTTACACTTCTCAGTTCCGTTGAGCCTTTGCGGTGGGGATTTAAAACTACAGCTCCGTTGTTGCCGTCTTTGATGTACCTTTTGAAGAGACACAGGGCTTCTGTAATTCCAAATCCCGTGCTCAGTTCCTCGTCTTGGTGGAAGCGGCAGCCTTGAATTGGGTGGTGCTGGGAGGGAAGGGCGGCAGGGCACGTCGCCGTGCTTCTGACGGAGACGCAATACCCGGGTGAGAAGCGGCAGGCTGTCTCCGGAGCAGCGCCGTCTCTTGCGGCCGCTGCGGGGTCGGGAGCGCGGTGAGCGCCGGCAGCCGCAGCCTTCCAGCGCACGGCGAGCCACCGCTGGCTGCCGGGGTGAGCGCCCAGCCATTCTTCCGCCTTCACTTCCTCGGCTCTTTAGCCCCCATTGAGCGCGGAACAGTGGCGGGGGACAAAAGCTGTATACACTGTACAAACAGAGCACTAAAGCGGCAGTACACTGACTCATTCTTCGCTCTGTGTGAGAACTGAGGGGGACTCTATTCACCGCCTTTGTGCCGGTGTCTGTCAACAGCGCTGTTTGAGGCCAGCCCCATTGTGCCGGCCAATGTTTCTTATTGACCCGAGTCTGTGCCCGCAATGTTCCCAGGGTCGAAGTTGCGAGCGAGAGAATGTTTGAAAAGGGGTAATCGTGGGCTAAATGCGTTTTGCTGCATTGTCGTCTGACCTATTAAATCTAAACTGCGGTCCGCGTTCATGCAAACAGGTAATTATGTAGTCACAGCTGCAGCCATTGACATCTGGTTACCGCCCCGTGGAAAAAGGGGATGGGGTGCTCGCCTTTCCCTCCAGGCTCTCAAACGCTGGACTTTAATGATATTAACTGAAAATAGAAGGTGGATTAGCAAGACTGACAGGTCAACAAGGTGGATACTTTATCCAAGAAGGCAGAAATAAGTCTGAGTGCAGTTGCTTGGGTATTTCTGCTGCCTTATACCCAGCAAAAATCTTATGTCAGATTTTCCCCATAGCTGCAGGCTTGGCTGGGCTCTAGAGCCAGTTATTATTTAATGGGTTTAGATCAGAAGGAGCAGCAAAATACTTCTCCCATCCTGTTGTGCAAAACAGTTCTGCAGACAGCCACGTTTATTTTTTTGCAGGCAGCTTACAGTAGTTCTGGTCCCCATAGGAAGAGTTGCCGGGATTTCCAGATAGCAGACCCTCATTATCAATAAGCCAGCATTTCAAAATTTAGTGGTAAGTGTACAAGGGTAATAACACATTCCTGGCCATAAATTATTTTAGGGAACTGTTTTTTCTTTTAATGTATTTTGGAACTGAGGGCATAGTATTTGCATGTAAATTAGTCTGACACATCCTGTTTCTCATTTCCCTCTGCTCTCTCCCTTTTTACTGAGAGTGAAGAGGTCTCTATATAGCATACAGAATTGTTAAAACAGCTTGCTTTTCTGTCCTGCACACTTTCAGCACTGGGACAGATAATAACCACTATAGAAATTAGGAGAGAGGGTTACAGAGTCCTGGGTGACTTTCGTGGCGCATCAAAGCTGGGAGCACTGTCAGTGCTGGGCAGATCTGGGTGCAGGGCAGGAGAGAAGTGCAGCCAGCTGATAAATCCCTCCTTTAAGCGATCACTTGCAGGAATGAATGGTTATCTGCTTCTGCTTGCATTTGCATCCCAGTGCTGCTCCTTAGGAGTCAATTCTTCTGAAGTGCTGTTGCAATGCGGACTGTCATGAAACAGGGAGAGTAGGTATTTCATATTATGATATAAGTATGTAGATACAGATATATGGATGTAGTCTTCCAATATATGATCATCTAACATTATGGGAGGACTGTAATAGCCAGAAGAGTGAAATGTTCTCCTTTAAGGATACATCCACTGTTACAGATCAGAGAGATGGTTCTTCATTCCTGGAGCAGGGAGGAAGAAAAGGTTTTTTGCTCAGATTCAAGGGAACCTGTTTGTATTGTGGATCTCTAAAATTGCTTTGTGCAGGCATCTGTTATGTAATTGGCTTTTTCTTTCTTTTTTTGTTGGTTGACTTTTGCTTGATTTCTACCTTTTTCTACTCCTTACAGGCTTCAAGGGAATGGACTGAGTTTTTTTTGGAAAAAAAAGCAAGGTTAAAATGTGCAAACCAAAAATACTTCAAGTATATGTAGAAATGTGTTGGCATTACCATGTTTTTCAGGCAGAGGATGGTAGGGAAAGACTGAGTCCATCTGCCAGCAAAAGACAGTTAAATTGCATCTTCAATTATTTGATTCTGTGGCTCTTCAATACTTACTGCTATAGGAAAGAATAAATTTTCTTAGCAACATTTCTAGGCTATACCAGGAGTATATACATTCTCTTTGCTGCCTCTGTGTCAACACAGTTTTTTCCAAATATAGAAAGTTCTATTTGTGCATTCCCTGGTAGATGTATTAAAGATAAGTCTTGTATTAAATAGTCTTAGGAAGTGGTTGTTTTTTACTCTGTCTTCTAAACCACTTGCCTAATTCTCTGCTTAAAAAATGTATATTCAAAATAGAGTATTTCCTTTTCAGTACCTGCTGTTATTTTTTTGTGTAAAGGGAATACCAAGGAATGATGTAATCTAAAGGATTCAGTTTTCTAAATCAGCGTTCTCTTCAGCTGTATTATCTGTAGAGGAGATAAATGAGACTGAAGATTTTTCCTGTAGAGGTCTGTAAATACCTAACACTCCTTAAAATACTTTAATTCTGTTACTGAGAAAACCCGTTCCACTTCAAATACGAAAAGTCAGGATGAATTTGAAATGAGAATTCTTAGCAGAGATGAAGAAGCTTCCTGGTTAAATTGTCTTTTTCCCTGTCTTACCTAATTAGTAAAACTTGATCAAACTTTTAATTTGAGCACTCCAGTTTTGATGTTGTGTGCATCCTGTGTTGTCTCAGCTGTAATTCTCAGTTATCTCTGTGTAATTCAAAAGGAGTTATAAGAATACGCTTTTCAAAGAGGTGGAGTTGGCTTGTCTTTAGATATGTCACCCAACTTACTGAAATAAGCATTAACCACTGCAGCATTCTCGTATGTTTGGAAGGTGGTGCTGTATAATGAAAGAAAAGGTGAAAACTTTGTTACAGGAATTATTATGTGCTCAGTAGTTTGGAGCAGTAAGGTAGTAACATCTATGTAATCAAGGGAAATCTTAAATAGTATACATAGTTTAGCTTCATGCTTCAGCAAACAAGACATCGTAGACAAAATTCTTACAGTTCTAGACAAAATAAGAGTGCAGAAATACAGAGTTCTTGAATGGGCACTGAAGACTGATTACCTGCACATACAATATGTGTACTCAACATTCTTGCCTCCACTTGGTGGAGAATAACTTCAGAGTGGGCTCTGAGGTTCTTTCTGAAATTGTCATACTTACTGGTAAAGTCAACCTTGAATATGATGCATATTTATGCAATTTACGTATAGTGCATATATAGGCATTATCTAAATGGCCTTTGTTTCGTGTACCTTTCTTAGAAGGAGAAAGAAGTGTGATTAAAAAGAAAAAAAGTTTCTACAAGAAATTAGTTGGTTTGTTTCAACAAAGGGCCCCGGGATATCATAACCAATGTGTAAAAAATCCA